>NW_021024562.1:1207990-1276651 GCF_004153795.1 Camellia sinensis
AAGAAAGGACATCGGCTAAAGAGTGGTTGGCTGGATTAAACTAATTCCTAGTACTCTTTTAGCCGAAGAAAGGACATCGGCTAGAGAGTGGTTGGCTGGATTAAACTAATTCCTAGTACTCTTTTAGCCGAAGAAAGGACATCGGCTAGAGAGTGGTTGGCTGGATTAAACTAATTCCTAGTACTCTTTTAGCCGAAGAAAGGACATCGGCTAGAGAGTGGTTGGCTGGATTAAACTAATTCCTAGTACTCTTTTAGCCGAAGAAAGGACATCGGCTAGAGAGTGGTTGGCTGGATTAAACTAATTCCTAGTACTCTTTTAGCCGAAGAAAGGACATCGGCTAGAGAGTGGTTGGCTGGATTAAACTAATTCCTAGTACTCTTTTAGCCGAAGAAAGGACATCGGCTAGAGAGTGGTTGGCTGGATTAAACTAATTCCTAGTACTCTTTTAGCCGAAGAAAGGACATCGGCTAGAGAGTGGTTGGCTGGATTAAACTAATTCCTAGTACTCTTTTAGCCGAAGAAAGGACATCGGCTAGAGAGTGGTTGGCTGGATTAAACTAATTCCTAGTACTCTTTTAGCCGAAGAAAGGACATCGGCTAGAGAGTGGTTGGCTGGATTAAACTAATTCCTAGTACTCTTTTAGCCGAAGAAAGGACATCGGCTAGAGAGTGGTTGGCTGGATTAAACTAATTCCTAGTACTCTTTTAGCCGAAGAAAGGACATCGGCTAGTTAGTGGTTGGCTGGATTAAACCAACTCTTAGTACTCTTTAGCCGAAGTAAGGATATCGGCTAAAGAGTGGTTGACTGGATTAGACCAACTCTTAGCACTCTTTAGCCAAAGTAGGAATATCAGCTACAGAGTGGTTGGCTGAATTAAACCAACTCTTAGTACTCTTTAGCCAAGGTAGGCATCTCAGTAAAAGAGTGGTTGGCAGGTATGACCGGGGTAAAGTATCTCGGCCGGGAAATATTGTGTTTCATTCAAATTGTAGTTAGAAAGCAAGCACAAACAAGAAAGTAAACCGAGATAATAGTTGGAGCAAAAGAATTCCTTGAAAAACTCATTACAAGTGCAAGCATACAAATCAAACCGGAATAAGTGTTGAATACAAAAGATGATTTTTCATTGATCAAATTCAAAGCAAAATACAAAGGAGGGGCCTCAGCTCGGTTACAAGACCAAAAGGGAAGAAGAAAATACTAAAAACAAGCAACAAGAAAATAAAGTACAGAATCAGTTGAACAGATCATCAAGATCAGCATCAACATCAACCCGAAGACCGGTTTCAGATGGGAGCTCAGCTTCGATCAGAAGTATGGTCTCTGTTAGAAGCACGGTATCAGTTGGTTGCTCAGTAGTCAGGTCCTCCACTGTGGGCTCTGCCCGAGCTAACTGATCGGCAGGATCATTGACGACCGGGGTGTCGTTGGGCTCGGTTTCATCATCATCTGAACCCTCAAGAAACTGTTGTTGGACGGATGCAGCGTACTCCGCCAGTGAGCTCGGTATGAAGTACTGAGGAGGATTGTAGACCTCGGTCTCAGGTTCACAACCGAGCTGCACCATGGCTGCCCTCCAACCGCATTTAAAGAAAAGATCTTTAGCGACCTCACATTGTCGCATGTAGAGGGCCTCCCCCTCCTTGAAGCTTCAGCATTTGCATCATTCACCTTCTTCGATAGCTCGGCAATCTCTGTATTTTTCTTTCCTTCGAGCTTGACTAGCTCGCGAAGGTACTTGTCCTTTATCATGGTTAGCGCCTTCTGTTTATCAGCATTAGCTGAGGTAACTAGTCTGATTAGACGAGCTACCTCGGCTGTCTTCTGTTTGGATTCTTTTAGCTCGGTGGTTTTTTCTTCAACTTTGGCCATGGCTTGCCTTGCTGTTTTGCGAAGCTCCAGCACACGCTTATGGACGATGTGGCTCTTCTGCATGGCCTGCACAAGAAGGAAAGACTTGTAATCGAATCGAGATAAAAGTTGTGCAAATTAAAAAGGTTAACAGAAGATGCTACTTACAAGCACCATGGATTTGGTGGCTGAGCGGATGGCCTTTAGCTCGGACAAATTTTTGTGATGTTCCATGTCTGCTGGAAGGCAGACACTCTTGGCAAGATTAAATGTCATTAAGTGATCTTTCTCAATGACCACTGAGTCTGTGTCTTGTATAGCTCGGTTCTGAAATGTAAGTTTGGGTGCCCACTTGGAGGAGCTAGCCCGGTCAGAGCCCTCCGGTTGGTTTTGGTTGAGAGGGCTCAGTGGAGGGCTCAGTGGAAGCATGGTTTCGTCCTCATCGACAAGGCGTTGCTCGGTTTGGGTAGTCCGGGCACGTTTGTTTGGGCGTGATGAAGAAGGTTGTTGAGATGGAAGGGCCACCACTGTTTCCTGAGTCTGGTTGGATGGTGGTACTTCGGCTCGGTTGGTTTCGGTTAAGAGGGCCTTCACTCTATTCCGCTTTGCCATTTCTTCTTCTTCGGTAGTCCGAACCAGCTTAATTTGTGGCAAGTTGGGGTCCGATTCGGGAGAGGCTTCCAGTAAGAAGTCTGTTACTCTGGCTTTACGTCGGCCGCTGTATCTGTACGTCGGCTCAAAATTCAGTAGCTTGGCCCAACTCCTTTCGGAATACCGAAGTGCGGCACGAAGTGTGTTTAGGTTGGGGTAACTATACAGTGACTTGAGGTGGGCTGAATCTATATAAAGAAGACAACTGTCAGTTCAGTTAAGGAATATAATACCAAAACAAAACAAAAGCATGCAAAGAAACCGAGGTAATTATACCGGGGGTCCCTTTATTCCAGTTTATTCGGTCACCAGGAATTTGGGCTTCTTGGTTTTCGAAATTCCCAGATACCCAGAAAAAATCATCATCATTCAAGTCTTTGTCCGGTGTATCCTGTATTATTTTCTCTCAGCAGCGGCGTATTCTTAGAAAATAGACCCAACCATCTTCTTTTGATCCTATGGAGTATTGGTGGAACAGTTCGGCTAAGCCGAGGTTAATACCAGCCCGGCGGTTTAGCTCGGCTATACCATTTATTATACGGTATGAATTAGTAGAAAGCTGGGTGGGACATATCCTAGTTTGCCTAAGGAATTCACAAAGTAAAGGCTGTACAGGGAATCTTAGGCCGGTTTCTACAATGGAAATGAGGGTGAAGGGAACAAAACCAGGGTTTCCCCAGGGTACGATATCTTGTTCGGCTAAGGTGAGATGGACGTCGTCAGGAATGTTATACTCCCTTCGGAATTCGGCCAAACCACCAGGTGTCTCTACTAAGAATCTATACTTCCCCATTTATGCCTTAAGTTATAAATAAATTAAAGCCAAGTGTTAGATCGGTCGAAGATTTGTGCTGTGTAGCTCGGTTGAGCGCTCAAAGGAGTTCCTGGGCAACCTAAGTCTGCAAAAGTGAAAAATAGAGAGAACAAAGGTGTTAAGCACAGACCATTGGACCGTGCTAAAGAGAAATAAAGGCAAAAATACATCAAGTCCTAGCTCGGCTATGTGAAACGCTACGTGTCTTAGCTCGGTTTGTGCGAAGTGCTTTGTTATCCCGGTTTAGGCAAGGTACTCAATAGCTCGGTGTGTTCAAGGGGATTTATTATCTCGGTTCCAGCAAGGTGTTTGATAGCCTAGTTGAGCCTCAATGGGCAGCTTTCTCAGTTCGGTCTGAACTTGGAAAGCTGGTTTAGCCCCTAAATTCAGCTCGGGTGTAGTTACGATTTTCAAGGCTTGACTTGTTAGAACTACAAGTATAGCAAATTAGCTCAGTCGGATGGTCCGGCTAGACTAATATCAACTACAAACGACTTTTTGGTTCGGTTATACTATGATTTTGGATCAAAATCAGTATTTTTCAATTTATTTGTGACAAGCCAGAAGTTTTATTACCCAAAAGAAGGGAATATGTTTTGAAAAAACACACAAAACACATGTATTGTGAAAGCAAATACGACAAACAACAAAAACAAGGTAGGTTTGAGTAAGCTTACCAGGACAAGAAAAGATGAGAGAAACGGCAGCACCACCACGAAGCTTCTTCGAAAACAGATCGAAGAACTCAGCAAGCTCAAAAGCTCAGGAACGAGAGGGAGGGAAGAGGAAGTGAATAAGTGCAGTGCTTGATCCAAATAAAGAGTTTTTGTTTTGATACAATGGGACAAAGGCGGGAACTGTTCAAATTACGCGAGGTACGAGGGCGGCGTGACAGCTGCCTTTAGCTAATCAGAGCGTGCCACGTGTCATTGAAATAAGAATCGATTCAGTTGCTGTGATTGAAGGGACGTTTTGACCAGACAAGCTGAGCCCGGTATGGAATCTAGTTCGGCTGAAGAGCTTAAGAGTTTTTAACTCGGCTGGGGGTTTAGTTCGGCTGAAAAGGCAGAAACTTTTTTAGCTCGGCTGGGTACTGGTAATCCTTATCATGCTGCGCAGATGGAATTAAGGGGCAATTGAGAGGGTAATTTATATGAAAATTGGGCCAAGCTGGGTAATGGGCCGTTATGGGCCACAGTGCGAAGGGCTGAGTAAAAAGGCCATGAAGTTACTCTGGCCCAAGAGAGGTGTAAAGTTACTCCGGCCCAAGAGAGGTGTAAAGTTACTCCGGTCCCAAGGAGGTTAACTCGGTCACCATACTAAAACTTACACCGGTTATGGTGCAGTATGGTAGCTCGGTCTAAACCTTGCTAAAAGTTAGCTCGGTTTAGACCTACCACGGTTTGTACAGGAGGAACTGAGGTAAGGGCAGTAAAAGGACGAACTAAACTAAGGATAGTTCGGTCTGTTCTACGGCTAAGCATAGCCATGCGTACCTCGGCCACATTGGAGTCCGACCATGGTAAAACCATCTCACTTGGTTTAAACAGTGAGGGGGGTGTTGAAGGATAGGCATTATCTTTCAGGAGTATGAATCCTAGGAGGACTCTACATGGAAGAGTAAGAGTCCTACTTGGATTGTGCCACACGGAACCTATAAAAGCTCACCAACATCACCTATGGAGAGGTAACTTTTTGACTTAGGCATCGGAGGAGTTTCTGGCACACACCCGCCGGTTAGCTCACGTTTGTGTTTTCAGGGAATAAAGCGACAACGTTTGGAGGAACGCAGACTTGATCAATAGGATTATACGAGAAGGTTTATTTCTTTCCCGTACACTTATCTTATGAGGTAATTGTCCAATGGAAAAATAGATTAATAAATAATTATAAACGAGATTATATCATCATCCTTCATGTCCCGCTACTTTAATCATGTGTTTTCCGCTTAACATAAGACGAAATTTCTAATTAACATAAGATGAAATGTGATATCACCATTATACTTAATAGATCTATTTGATACAATTTTTGAAAATTGATAATCATAAAACACTCTCTAATTCCTCGACTTTAAATAATTAGTCAAATTTTTAAATTTATTTAAAGTATTTATAAAAAAATAAGTTATAAATAGCTATATAATTTATACCACACCCTTGCGGAATTACTTAAAATATTGAATTAATTTAGTTAATTCAGAGATTATGTAGTTAATATTTTTCTTCAATTGTTATTGGTTTTTTTTTTTTTGTGTGTGTGTGTTGTTGATTTATTTCTTTATTATGAGACCTTTTTTTCTTTTCTTTTTTTCTAAAATCAATTGTTAAATTTCTTTAATTGTTTATATAAACAACACTAGGATTCGTTTGGGAAGTGGATTAGCTTTTTATCTTTTTGGCTATTTTAGGGGTTGTTTGGGGTGTCTTAAATAAGTGCACTTTTTGTCTTTTTAGACTAAAAAGTTGAGGTTGAAAATATGAATGTTTGGGTTAACTTTTTGACTTTTTATGAAAAAATATGTATTAAAAAATTGTATAAATTAATGTGTATGGGAAAAATTAGTATTGGGAGTTGTGCAGCCGTAATTGTTGACTTTTAGTGAATAGTGATAACTTTTTAACTTTTTGAGTAACTTTTTGACTTTTTTGAGACTTCCCAAACTTAGTTTGGGGCTAAATAGTTTCGTTTGGAATGAGTTTTTTGACTTTTTTTTACTTTTGAGAGAGAACAGATGTAATGATTATAGGTTGGATGTGATATTTTATTTTATTAGACTACAAAGTTTATTTTATTTTTTTGTGACTATTTTAACCAAAAAAACTTGAGGCTAAAACTGCCACGATCTAAACCCGGTTCCCAAAGGTTCGGAGCCACAACAAGATAACATAAAATAATTCTAAAATTTTTGTAGTGGTAGTGTAACGGATAAATTAAATAAATTAAAAAAAATTGGATACCAAAAGTTTATTAAAAGAAACAAAAAAGTCATTTGGGAGGTTATTTTATTACAAGAGTCCAATCAAAATACGAAAAAAAAGAAAAAGAAAAAGAAAAGAGAGAGAGAGAGAAAGAAAACACTGTGTTTTATCTCCCATCTTGATCTCGTTAAATCCCGTCACCTAAAAGGGGTAACAGCTATAAGTATATAGCAGGGTGAGAAATATTATATTGTGAGTATAGGGGTAAAAAAATCACCATGGATAGTTATTTAGGTTAAACCATTAACATAATTTAAGTTGAAAAAACAAATTAATTAAGTAGCAAAAATTGAAATAAATCACATAAGTAATCATAAGCACAGTACATAACAGAACAGGGTCACTGGAGTGACAATCAGAACGGGAGTTAATGGATCTATGACAAACAGAGGACCACAAAGTGGCCAAATAGGGACCAATGGTTATTTAAGTCCCCCAAGACATGGAACTTCCGTGGTGTTACTTATAGACAATAATTGTTTGCAAGATCATTGTCAAATATTTTCTAAAATTTAAACAAATATATCCATGGGTTTTAATTTAAACAAATAGAGTTCAAAAAATAATTTATGTAATTGAATCATTAACATAACCATAAAACATAAATTATATAGAATAAATTGTGATAACTCAAAACATTCGTAAAATATATTATGGTAACTCAAGACATATAAAAAACATATTAAGATAACTCAAGGTATAATATAACTCACCTTACACTTACTCTAAAAATTACCTTGACTCACTCTCCGTTTCTAAGACTCCTCTGTAACTTGAACTCCTTATACGTTGCTTGAATGCTCTTATTTGAGTGTTCTTGCTACAGCACCAACCTCCCATCTATAGGCCCCAATAGGGCTGCAAACGAACCGAGTCGAGCCGAGCTTTGCTGAGCTCGAGCTCGACTTGTTTACTTATTGAGCTCGAGTTCGGCTCGATAATTTTTTTTATTATTATTTATATTATTTAAAAATATAAAAAATGTATTTATATTATTATTTTTATATATATTTATATATTATTTAATATATAAATAATATATTTATAATATAATTTAAATAAAGATAAACGAGCTGAGCTTATGCGAGCTCGAGCTCGGCTCGTTTACTAAACGGGCCTAATATTTGAGAAATTACTTGTTTATTTACTTAACAAACCAAACTGTGCTGAGCTCGCGAACAACTCAGTTCATTTGCAGCCCTAACCACGTATGATCATATTGAATATGTGAACTTTGAACACAAATATGAGTATGAGTATGAATATGAATTTGTTTCTTATCTGAATTCTGAATTTATTGTGGACATCATTCATT
The DNA here is from genome assembly GCF_004153795.1 of Camellia sinensis. Taxonomy (NCBI): domain Eukaryota; kingdom Viridiplantae; phylum Streptophyta; class Magnoliopsida; order Ericales; family Theaceae; genus Camellia; species Camellia sinensis. The sequence goes on from NW_021024562.1 coordinate 1,215,608, forward strand.
AAAAAATTTACTCTGTTATTATTCACTAGACTCCAGCTCACCGTATTATTTATGTATGTAGGTGATTAGCCGTGTGATCAGGCCTAAGCCATAGCGATTCTGGTTTTAGACCCGACCCATTTGATATTCTGAACTCAAGTTTCATGATTTTGTATTGTTGTTCTTGTCATATTCCTCTTTTTTCCCTTGAGTTTGGCCAATGGGTTGTATTGGTTGCATTTGGAACAAGTTGGTAGCTTAGTTTCCAAACTTTTGCTGCCCAGAATTTTACTCCTCCGCTTGAACGTCACTTCTTGCGCTCGAGCGGGCTTTGTGAACTCTCAGTACAAGGAACTTCAAAGGTCAGCGTTTTATTATTTAATTAATATTATTTATTTATTTTTACCTAATAAAGAATTCTATTTATTGTAGTATTGAATTAAATTTCAAAAAAAATTTGGGTGTTACATTTCTTCTCTCCTTAAAAGAAGTTTGTCCTCAAACTTGACGTACCTTGATTCTCGAAGAGGTGTGAGTACTTGGCTCGCATTTGGCTTTCAAATTCCCATGTCGCTTCTTTGACACGATGGTTTCTCCATAAGATTTTTACAAGAGGTATAGTCTTATTTCGAAAGACTTGATCACGACGATCGAGAATCTGTATAGGTTGCTCTTCGTAAGAGAGGTCTTCTTGAACTTCCAGGTTCTCGTAATCGACAACATGCTCTGGATCTCGAAAATACCGTCGAAGCATTGAAATGTGAAACACATTATGGACATTGGATAGTTTGGATGGAAGTGCAAGGCGATATGCCACATGACTAATTCTTTCTAATATCTCGAATGGCCCGATGTAACGTGGGTTTAACTTTCCATTGTTTTCCAAATCAGATAACCCCTCTTGTTGGTGAAATCTTTAGAAACACATGATTTCCTATTTGAAATTCTAAGTCCCCTCTCCGTGTATCTGCATAGCTTTTCAGGCGACTCTAGGTAGTGCGAATTCGTTATTGGATGAGTTGAATCTTATCACTTGTGATTTGTACGATTTCAGGGCCTAATAATTTCCTGTCTCCGATTTTCGTTCAACAAAGAGGTGATCGACATCTTCTTTCATATAGTGTCTCGTACGGTGCCATTCCAATGCTTGCATGGTAGCTGTTATTATAGGCGAACTCCACCAAAGGTAGGTGATCATCCCAATTACCTTTAAGGTCTAGCACACACAACGTAACATATCTTCCAAAGTCTGGATTGTTCTTTCGGATTGCCCATCAGTTTGCAGGTGATAAGTCGTACTAAATTTCAGAGTGGTTCCTAGTGCTTCTTGCAATTTGTTCCAAAAGTGAAACACGAAACGGAGGTCTCTATCGGATACGATTGAAACTAGGATGCAGTGCAAACGAATGATTTCCTTAATGTACAGAGTGGCAAACTTAGAGAGGGAGTACATGATTCGGATTGGTAGAAAATGCACCAACTTCATCAATCGATCTACGATAACCCATATTATATCATTTTTCGATACTGAATGCGATAGCCCGACCACGAAATCCATAGTAATTGTGCGGGGAGCAAATATTCCGGCAAGCCCGTACTCCTTTCTTCCGAGCTCCGTCGATGTCCGATCACCTGCGAGCAAGTAACGGTGAGCTACCCGGCGGTGTGTGGCCGGAAAAACCCTCCGACGATCAAGTTAACACACACCTTAGGATGGATAGAGAGAAGGGAGAGAGTGTTTGAGTGTAAGAAATTCCTTACAGAGTGTTCGTCTATCGCGTATGGGGGGCGCAGACATGCCTATATACCTTCTGAGCCCCTTACCCACTCCCAGTCATCTCCTGACACGTGGCTCTGCTATCCCATCTGTCAGCATAGACCTTGCTGAACATCACATAATCTCAACTGCCTGACTTCACAGCTGGAGCTCGGCAGCCGAGCTGCTCTACCACTGCTATGCCATACTTCATACCCATGCACCTAACCGGACAAACACATGGAGGACCGGGCTAGGCGGCATCTCGGCAAAGCCTAGCCCGGGTACCTCCTTTGGTCGGCCTTCCTGCCGGTCAATCAACTACCTCGACTGACCACGTCTTTCCGGGCGCCGGTCACTCGGTCTGTCTGGCTTCGACCATCCTCGGACCGAGCATCCTGGTCCGACCGGTCACTTCCTGGCCGAGCAGTTTCTGTTCGATCCGGGGTGGCACACACTCAGTCCAAACTCTGTCCGGCCCAAATCTGTCCGGCACAACTCTGCCCGGCCCAAATCTGTCTGGCACAAAGTCCATATCATTAATCTCCCTCTCAGTAATGTGCTCCCATTTCCATTTGGGAATAGGGAGTGGTTGCAACATTCTTGCAGGTCTCTGATGTTCTACTTTAACTTGTTGACAACGCAGGCATTTGGAGACATGACTTGCTATGTCTTTCTTCATTCCTGTCCACCAGAAGTGTTCCTTCAGATTGTGATACATCTTCGTATTGCCAGGGTGGATCACAAACCTTGAGCTATGAGCTTCTACCAATATCCTTTTCTTGAGTTCTGGAAGGTCGGGTACGCAAATTCGATTATGAAATTTTAACATCCCATTACTTATCATGAAGTCTGGATCGGGTGTGCTTCCTTGTTCCTCGTACTTTTTCTTCAAAAGTTTATCTTCACATTGGCGGATTCTAATTTCTTCAATCAACTCGGGTTTCACAATTATGTTGGCGAGCAGTCCACTAATCTTGCGGGGAACGAGGGTACGTACCAAATTTTTGGTCGTTTGTTAACTTAATGCATCTACTACTACGTTAGCTTTGTTGGGATGGTGATGGATCTCTATATTGTAGTCCTTCATAAATTCTAGCCATCGTCGTAGCCTCATATTTAGTTCATTCTGTGAAAACAGATATTTAAGACTCTTGCGATCAATGTAAATCTCGCAGGCTGAACCGTAGAGATAATGACGCCAGATCTTGAGGGCGAAGATCACCGCAGCCAATTCTAGATCATAAGTTAGGTAGTTCCTTTCGTGAGTCTTTAGTTGGCGGGAGGCACAAGCAATGACCTTCTCATTTTGCATAAGAACGCAACCCAAACCATTGTATGAGGCATCGCTATAAATTATGAACCCTTTTTGTTTCTGCAGGGAGTGCTAGTATAGGAGCCGTCACGAGTCTGTTCTTCAGTTCATGGAAGCAACTTTCCTGCTTGTCCGTCCATTCAAAGGGTATGTTTTTCTGAGTTAGCTGGGTCAAGGGCGATGTTATCTTCAAGAAATCTTGCACGAAGCACCGGTAATAGCCGGCTAGGCCTAAGAAGCTTCGAATCTTAGACACGTTAGTAGGTCATGGCCAATCCATGATTGCTACAACCTTTTGGGGGTCAACTGAGATGCCATATTTGTTAATGATGTGACCGAGAAAATGTACGCTAGTGATCCAGAAGTCGTATTTCTTCAACTTGGCATAAAGCTTGTGATCACGTAGTGTCTGTAGAACTCTTCGCAAGTGGTGTTCATGATCTTCTAGCGATTTGGAGTATATGAGAATGTCATTAATGAAGACAATGACGAACTTGTCAAGATAGGGTTTGAACACTCGATTCATGAGGTCCATGAACGCCGTTGGAGCATTTGTGACGCCAAATGGTATGACGAGAAACTTGTAGTGCCCATAACGAGTTCTGAAGGTAGTCTTTTCAATGCTTTCCGTTTTGACTTTTAGTTGATGGTAGCTAGAGCGCAAGTCAATTTTTGAGAATACTTAGGCGCCTTGCAGTTGATCAAACAAGTCGTCAATTCATGGTAGAGGGTATCGATTCTCGATGGTGACTTTGTTCAGCTCTCGATAGCCGATGCATAACCTCATCGTGCCATCCTTTTTCTTTACGAATAGTACTGGAGCTCCCCATGGTGAGGTGCTTGGTCGGATAAAGCCTTTGTCCAGTAGTTCTTGGAGTTGGGTTTTTCGTTCTTTTAATTCTGTCATGGACATGCGGTAAGGGGTCTTTGAGATTGGTTGTATATATATTTATATATTATTTAATATATAAATAATATATTTATTATATAATTTAAATAAAGATAAACGAGCCGAGCTTATGCAAGCTCGAGCTCGGCTCGTTTATTAAACGAGCCTAATATTCGAGCTCGAGCTCAGCTCATTTACTAAACAAGCCGACCCGAGCCCTTAACGAGTCGAGCCGAGCTTGTTCATGAACAGCTCGGTTTATTTGCAGCCTTACTTGCAGTTGGTCGAACAAGTCATCGATTCGTGGCAAAGGGTACCGATTTTTTATAGTAACTTTGTTCAGCTCCCGATAATCGACGCATAACCTCATCGTGCCATCCTTTTTCTTTACGAATAGTACTGGAGCTCCCCATGGTGAGGTACTTGGTCGAATGAAACCTTTGTTCAAAAGTTCCTAGAGTTGAGTTTTCAGCTCTTTTAATTCTGTCATGGACATGCGGTAAGGGACTGTCACGATCTAAACCCGTCCCTAAGGGTTTAGCATCGTAACCCGCCAGTAATCTGTGATTACCAAAGGCCTACTTAACAGTAACGACAATAATACAGAGTAAGGGGCTGGCGGAAGCTAAACAGTAAATAAAAGATGTCCAATGAGCTGTGAAAATCTGAGTGGAAAAAGACTTTTTTGGACTAGTCCACATCATAACCATAAACATATATACATATCAGATGCACATAACATACAAGTTAGGGATCCAATCCCTTCACCATAACTGTACAGTCAAGAGTCTTAAGCATTCATTACAAAACGGAGACATAAGGGTGAATCTGAGATACCCCAAAACTGCCTTGGCTTGAGAAGACTCGGAGCCTCGAAGTGAGGCACAACGGTTGGCTTGACAAAACGTGAGCTTAACTTGACGCTTCTAGCTTCGGTCCGGTGCTTGGCCACCTACATACATATATAAACTGTGAGCTAAAGCCCAGTGAATAACAACTGTGTAAAGGGGTTAAGAATGAATGTCATTTCAGTAATTAAAACAGCCATTTGCATCAGTAGATTGATTATTCAATCAGTGGCTCATATTTCATGCCATGTCAGTCATTCAGAAATCATAGCAGTCATACGTGGTACATCTAATAGCAGAACAGTACAGTAGGTCTTAATAGACCGGATAGCCAGTTGATGGCCATTAAAACAGTAAACAGTAGTAGTTCCCAACATTGGAACTGACAGAGATCTCTGTAACAGTAGCAGTAACAGTAACAGTGCAGTAGCAGTAACAGCAACAGTAACAGTAACAGTAACAGTAAGTTGTTATGGATGCCACGAGTACAATTTACAAATAGGACAAACATTCATTCAGTAAACAATGTCATTTCAGAAAGCAGTACAGTCAATCGTTCAAAAATAATTATAATTGAACGTATCTTTACAACATTGTTGCTCATAGATTACTGGGCTATAGACAGCCTAATCAGCGTCCTCGGGTGCCAACCCTACACAGTTGCAGAACGAACACACACTAAGTTACACGCTTGGGATTAATAACTTAGCCCCTTAACTTGACTTGGTGTGGTTCTATAACATTATCCTCATTAAGATGCCTTAAACATGGCCTAGGAATGCCTAGGATGGAATGAGGATGCAAAAATATACTTTACAACACTTTTCAAAATTTGCTGAAAACAAGGGTCTCGCTCGAGCGTGGCTTTCTCTACTCGAGCGAGCTTACCAAAACAGAGGGGTCGCTCGAGCGTAGACTCCCTCGCTCGAGCGGTCTGTAAAAATGCAAAAAGTACTGGTTGCTGAAATTCTCCGCTCGATACTCGCCCGATGCTCGCTCGAGCGTGAGACACAGTTCTTCGCTCGAGCGTAGGTCTCGTCGCTCGAGCGTGCGTTTGCACACGCAAAAACCTGAGAGCTTGCAATCTACGCTCGAGCCAGTATTTCGTCGCTCGAGCGGAGCTTTGAACACAGAGGTGGTCGTTCGAGCATGGAATCCTTCGCTCGAGCGTGGAAGCCAAAATCTGGGTTTTCCAGATTTGCTTCCAAAGCTCAAACCAAGAATCAAACATGCCAAAACTCATCCTTTTGGGCCAATTTTCTGGAAAACACTAAGAAACTCATAATAAAATATGTTTTGAAGATCATTTTATAAAATCAAAGCCCAAAAGTATGTCAATTGAAAACAAATTCCAATGAAACTTTCATGAACAATGCAAAAACATAGCATGCATGAGTTCTCATGAACTCTAATGCTCCAAAACATGATCAAATGCAAGATTGAACTCTAAAACATGGTGAATTCTTGGACCACAACTAAAATATGAACATGCATGTAAGATTTTTATGAAAAATAACTTCAAAACTCTATGATATGGACATGCATGCATGAATTCACTCTCAAATCAACACTTTAAGCTAATTCTTGACTCAAATCACCAATTTTCCATGAACCAAGCATGAAACAACTTAAATTCATAATTAAGGGAATGAATTTCCTACCTTAAATCTTGGATTCCAAGTATGTTAGCCCAAAAATGCAATTCTCCTTCAATTCCTCTAAATTTCAAGCTAATCTCTAGATGAATTCAATTCTCCCCTATCTCCCTCTCTCTCACGGTTTGGTCTTGAGGAGATGGTGAAAGATGATGTGTCAAATGTGTGAATAATGAGGAACAAAACAATAGTTTTTGAGGGAGCCCACTCAAGGGCAATTATGTAATAAATTCAAACTAATGTAATTTAACTAGGCTCAATTAATTTAACATTAATAATTCTAATTTAATCATTCCAAATCAAATTTTAATTAAACCTACCGTAAAATTCTATAAATCTTAATTAGCATATAACACCAATTAATTTATAAATCGGTCGCCGATAAGACTTTCAATTTGCAATTCAAAATTAAAACATGAATAGATCATTCAGTAACAAATAGATAGAATTTCATTCTAAACAATACACTCACACAACAATATAGGACCACATCTTAATCAATTACATAACATGCTTAATAACAATTTAACGCTAATCAGAGGTGAGGGTTGTCACAGGGACTTTTGAGATTGGTTGTGTACCAGGTTGGGTTTCAATAGTGAATTCGATTTCTCGGTTAACCGGGGTACCAAGTAGGTCTTTAGGAAATACATCCGGAAATTCTCGAACCATAGGAATTGCATCAAGTGTGGGGGCCTCTTGTTGAGTATTGATTACATAACATATACAACTACAACAACTCTTTCTTAGAAGTCGTTGGGCTGTCATGAAGGATATAATACACGGAAGGGAAGAAGTTCCAATTCCTTCGAAGACAAGCTCAAGTTGGTTTGGTGACTAGAGGAAGACCTTTTTGGCTTCACAATCAATAAAGGCATGATTGGCAGCTAACCAATCCATTCCTAAGATCACATCAAAGGTACTAATGCAGAAGGTAATCAAGTCTACGTGTAAGGTTCCACCTTTTAAGGATACAGTACAAGATTTGTACACATCAGTACTAAGGGCGGAGTTTCCAGAAGGAAAGGACACATATAGTATGTATCCTAAGGGTTCGAGTGTTGATACCAGCTTGGTAGCAAAGTGTGGTGTAACAAAAGAATGGGTCAAAGAGAACATGAGCTAAGTGACCACAAACGGAAAGTGTACCTAACATGACATTCTCAGTAACTTTGGGGTTTATAGGCACTAAGGCAAAAGCTCTTCCTTGGCATTTTTGGTCCTTTCTCACTCCTCTAGGTACCGCGGGTTTTCGGATTGGTTCAGAGGGGCCGGCTGTAGGACTGGCAAGCTTTGGACAATCTTTCAGCAAGTGGCCAACTTGGCCACATCTAAAGCATGCTCTAAAGCATGCTCTCGTATCTCGACGACATTGTCCCCAATGAGTCCTTTCACAAGTAGAGCAAGCTGAAATGGTGCCACCTCTGGGATTTGTAGGACCTTGATTGCTTGAACTGGTTGTGCCCGTATTTACCCTCTTAGGAGGCGCGACACCGGGTCTTCTGTTATCTCTTTCCCAAAATCGCTTCCTCTGGCCTAGTTCCCTAGAGCGTAAGGCTTTAATTCTTTTTTCCGCAATGTAAGATCGATCTACCACCGTCGCATAGGTTGGTAGTTTCAAAACCTCCAGCCTATCCTTGATTTCAGGATCTAATCCTGCATCAAATTTCTTGGCTTTTCGAGCTTTAGTGGGGATGACGTATGTCGCAAATCGAGCCAGTTGCGTGAACTTGCTCTCGTATTCGGCCACTGTCATGGTTCCTTGCCTTAGATGTATGAATTTTGACGCCTTTTGTTCTCGCAGCGAATTTGGAAAGTATTTTTCATAGAATACCTCCAAGAATTTGGCCCAAGTCACAATATTTTCTTTTTCCAGGGTAAGTAGCCATCATTCTTGTACATTGTCTTTGAAGGTAAATGTGGCGAAAGTCACCTTCTGCCTTTCTGTGCAAGGTAGTGCATGGAAAATTTTCTTCATATCTCTAACCCAAGCTTCTGCCACCAGTGGGTTTGTACTGCCAGTGAATATGGTAGGTTTCAAGTCTTGGAACTGTTTTATTATAGTTGGTTCTTCTCGTCGTTCAGGCAATCCGTTATTAATGTTGGTTTGTAATGCTCGAAGAAAACTAGTAACTGCTCTTTCCATGATTTGCTCCATAGGATCAGTACCACTGATCGATGATCCAGTTCCATTTCCATCATTAGCCATTACTACAAGGTGAAAACAATTAGTGAACTCCCCCCCTTTTTTTTGAACCATTTAGTATACATTTAATTATCTATGATTCACAAGATACTATAATAGTACATATCGCGATATCTTATCTATGATTCACAAGATACTATAACAGTACATATATTATTTTTACTTATGCAAAAGAAAACCTATTAGTACAACGTACTTAAAATACCGTCAAGAGTTAGTGTCTAATCCTATTAATACAAAAACAGAAGGATTAAACTAATCATTATCAGCTTAAAAAAAAAAGATTAGCGACATCTCTCAATCATGCTCTTAGAATAGGTCACTGAGCCCTCACGAAAACTGGCTCTGGAAGACTGGGCCGTGGAATAGCCATGGGAACTCCTACTGTATGAGGGACTCAAACTCCCACTCATTGAGCTCAATCCCAAAATAGCGCCAAACTACCCGGACCATGTAGACCAGTACACCGTGGTCATATCCCCAATATTGCTGCCCAGTGAGCCGCACAGGTATCTCTAAGTATGTGATACTGTCAGTGTAGTCCACAGCTGGGGTCTGGACAATGTGTTGTGGAGAAGGTGTAGTGGTGCGAATGTGGCTACTAGGGTATATATTCTCTCTCCTCTTGGCAAAGCCTGAGGGTAAGGGAACAACCAAGAAATGCGGATGTACCAATCCGACAACGTGCGTCGGCCCAATGTATCTCTCTCGGTTGCTAGCCCAGCTAAGTCTCCAAAATAGGTATTCCTTGTCAGGGTCGGCCTGCAAATATACTGGCCTCCCTATAAGTCGGTCAAGGTTGGGGTGAGTATGTCCAAGAGTGCTCTCTGAGTCCCCCCATCCCTCCAATAAGTTAGGGGCCAAATGCGCTCCATGGGGCTTGAACTAAATCAATTCTTCCTGGTGTGTCATGTCTTACAACACAGGAAAACTTAGCATACCCAATATTTTTAACACGGTTTACTTGTGTTGGACAATTTAATTTAATTTAATTTTTTTTTTTTAGAAAACACGTACCATAATATCAAATAATAATATGAAGTTAAATTTTTTATTAGTATTTTTTTTTTGTCTAAAATAATTATTTCAAATAATGTGAATAATTGTACCGAACAAGTTAGCAAAATATACTAAATTCATTTTAATAAAAAAAAAAAATTCATTGCTCTGATACCATTTTTGTCACGACCCAAACCCGGTATCCAAAGGTTCGGCGCCGCAACAAGATAACATAAAATAATTCTAAAATTTCTGTAGTGGTAGCACAACGGATAAATTAAATAAATTAAAATTAAAAAAAAATTGGGTACCAAAAGTTTATTAAAAGAAACAAAAAAGTTATTTGGACTGTTCTTTTATTATGGGAGTCTAATCAAAATACAAGTAGTACGAAAGAAAAAAAAAACATTATGATTTATCTCTCATCTTGATCTCGTTATATCTCGTCACCTGAAGGGGGTAACAACTATAAGCACATAGCAGAGTGAAAAATATTATACTGTGAGTGTAAGGGTACAAAAATCGCCATGGATAGTTATTTAGGTTAAATTATTAACATAATTTAAGTTGAATAAACAAATAAATTAAGTAGCAGAAATTGAAATAAATCACGTAAATAATCATAATCACAGTACAGAACAGATCAGAACAGAACATGGATCATTGGAGTGACAATCAGAACAGGGGTCAATGGATTCATGATAAACAGAGGACCACAAAGTGGCCAAACAGGGACCAATGGTTATTTAAGTCTCTCAAGACGTGGAACTTCCGGGTGGTACTTATAGACAATAATTGTTTGCAAGATCATTGTCAAATATTTTCTAAAATTTAAATAAACATATCCATGAGTTTTAATTTAAGCAAATAGAGTTTAAAAAATGATCAACGTAATTGAATCATTAACATAACCATAAAATATAAATTGTATAGAATAAATTGTGATAACTCAAAATTTTCGTAAAATATATTATGATAACTCAAGACATATAAAAAACATATTAAGATAAGTTAAGGTATAATATAACTAACCTTATACTTACTCTGAAAATAATCTTGACTCACTCCCCCTTTCTAAGACTCCTGTATAACTTGAACTCCTTAATACGTTTGCTTGAATGCTCTTATTTGAGTGTTCTTGCTACAGCACCAACCTCCCATTTATACATGTCTTGAAGTGAGGCCCAAGCAAAACAAACACACACGGGAGTAATTTCTCTCGTTGCCACCTTTTCTTCACCCCTCAAGTTTTAACCCCTTATTGGCACTTGTTTCACCCCTTAATTTTCTTCATCTCCATGAATTCACCAAGGCCAAGTTGACCCTTGGCCCACATCGAATTTTTTTTTTTATTTAAATTTATTTTTAAGGGTTGTAATTCCTAAAATTACTTATAATTATACGTTAGTTTCACGTCTAACAAACCTTATCACCTAATTATAAAACATCATTTACCACTTATTAAAATATTTAACGTGCAGTGCCTCACAATTTATTTCCTTAACAATTTAATCCATTAATTTCCAATTTCCTAAACTATGCATTTATTTATTATTATTATTATTATTATTATTATTATTATTGTTATTATTATTATTATTTATTTTATTAATTTATTTATTCTTATTACTTATTTATTTATTTTTACCTAATAATCAATTCTATTTATTATAATATTGAATTAAATTTCAAAAAAATTTCGGGTATCACAAAAACTTCCCAAACGAGCTCTAATTGGATAATTTGAGGTATATTCCCATTTTGAACATTAATTTATGAAAAATTATCCAAGTCCACGGGCATCGCATGAGCGGGTAGGTTCCATCCTTGTAGAAGTTCAATTATTGTGCTTTTACTTCATTGGATAGTATGGTTTGGAAAATTTTATTTGTTTTTCAACTTTTTATAACCAAATATTTTTATATCAACCCAATAATTATTTTTACAAAATTTGATCAAAATCGTCAATCCACATATTTGTCCCCTGTGGATAAATTACAAATATACTTTATGAGTATGTTTTTGTTTGGACGGACTGAATAAGGAGGAAATGAAATTCATTGGACTGTTAATTCTGAGATATATTGTTTCAGACTATTTGGTTAGACTGGATTTGTATCCCATGTTTGTTTAGTCATGAGATTAAATGTCAGAAAATGACTATTTGATTGGACATGATATAAACCCTATGTTTATTTGGGATATTATGAAGAATGATAAATGTTCAAATAACTATTTTACCTTTTTCAATTATTTATTAAGTAATATCAATATTAAACATATCTTTAATATTTTTATTATTTTTGACTAGATTAAATAAAAATTTATTTTATTTTATTTTTACACAATTAAATAAATTTATTTTTTAAAAAAATTAAATAAATTAAATAAATAAAATATCAATAAAAATATATGTTATTTTTTTAATTAAAATTTTAAATACATTTATTTTAAAAAATAATAATAATTAAATAATGAAATTAAATAAAGCATCTATTAAAATTTAAATAATGACATTAAATAAAATATAAACAAAATTTTAAAATAAAACATCAATAAAATATCTATAAAAAATTATTTAAAAAAATTAAATAAATAAAACATCAATAAAAATTATTTTATTTTTAAATTGAGACATTTAAAATTTATTGAATTTTACTAAATATAATATATAATTAAATAGTAGATGGTCAAAATAGTCATTTCACCACCTAATCTCATATCTCCCTTATGGGAGCTTCTATTTACACACCATAGTTTACCTCAATACACACCATTTCTACTTCACACCTCTACACCATCTTCATTTCTTATTATTTTCTCAATTCACACCCTTTATTTCCAAAATACCCCAACCCTACCTACTCCCAACCCAGCTACCACTAGATCCAGCGACTCATCCTCGCTTCCATCCACCCTCCACAACCCATCCCGACTGCCACTGTCCCTCATCTAGACTCCTTCAACCCTTCTGTGCCTCAACTCCGCCCCATTCCGATACCTCCACAATTACACCTCGCCATTACCGCAACTTTAGTGACCGCCACCCTTAACCCTTGCGATTGACTGAGATCGATGAATGATCAATCGAATAGAGAGAGAGAGAGCAAGCAAGCGAAGAAAAGAATAAGAGGTTGCGATGGGAGGGGTTCACCAAAGGAGGCATTAGAAAGTTGTTGCATAGGGAAGATGGTACCAGAGGTAGGGGGCAGCGGGGGAGGCAGTGGAAGTGGGGTAGATAGCAACCGACAGTGGTGGGAATGGTGCTATTGGAGGTGAGAGGTGGCAACCGGTACTGATGGGGTTAGAGGAGGTGGCAGCCGGCGGTCATGGGGTTAGGAGGAGGTGGCAGTCAGCGGTGGTAAGTTGAGAGAGAGGGAGGGGTATGTAGATAATTTAATTAAAGGATACAATGGTAATTAAAAAAAATTGGATAATGGTGTGAATTGAGAGAATATGTGGTGTACAAATAGAAGCTCCCATCCCTTATCCCTCCATTTGTGTCCTACCCCCATGGAACATAATAGTCCAATGGATTTGGGACTAATAGTCCGATAAAAAAATTTTGAACCAAAAAATGAACTATTAGTCCGAATGGACTAATAGTTCAATTCCACCCCTCAATCCCTTAAAACAAACACCACCTATGAGATTTAATTAAAATACGAATTACTCTCTATAGTTTTAGAAATTACAATCGACCTCCTGAGATTTATAATTTTATAATAAATCATCAAGCCAATTAATAGTTTTTAATGATATTATAAATATGTTTTAATTAATAATTTATGTATTTTTATTATTGTATTTTAGAGCAATTATAAATTTTATTTTTTTTAGTTAATTTTGTTAATTAAAAAATTCTGACAAATGGGTATTTGTAATTTTTCAAATCATAGGAGATAATCTATACTTTAAGCAAATTGTAGGAAATGTATTTGTAATATATCTAAAAAAAAAATGTTTTTACTGAAGGCAAAAAGTGAATAAATATAAACATATAAATAAATAATATTTATGTTTTAAATCTAAATCCAAAACTCACTTTCCTAATTTATTTTAGAGAAATGATTTTTTCCCCAAAAACTCATTCCCCCGAATCCCCCGAATCTGAAGAAATCGAAGGCAAGAGAGAGAGAGGGAGAAAGAGAGAGAAGAGGAGAGAGGGAAACATAGGGAGAGAAGAGAGAAGAGGGAATGGAGACAGAGAGAGGCCCCTGCATTTCGCCGATCGCCCAGCCGATCGTCGCAGCTCATCCGCCTCTGCCTCCGCCCGGACGTTGTTGCCTCCGCCTCTGCCTCTCTCTTCTTCTTCTCTTCTTCTTTCTTTTTCTTCTTCGTTTCTGATTGAACGAAAAAAAAAAAATTAAAAATGCAAAAACGATGTCGTTTTTCAAATTCGGGCGATTCGGGGGCTGGGTTTCGAGCTACCAATCACGGTTCTTTATTTTAATTGAATATGACCACATGACCAACAATAAAGTGGATACACCTAAATAATTTAATTCTCGAAAAGTATTACATATCTTTTAAAAAAATGTATACCAAATACATTTTATAATTATAAAAAAAAGCATAATTCATATTTTTTAAATTATAATTAAACCAACATAAAAATGACATATTTCCCTTTACATCTAAATTAGGTTAGTTTGGCATGAATATTTGAATAGAGTTAGAATTATTTTAATCACAAAAACATAAAATAATTTTTTTAATTTAATAAAATAAAATGTCATATTTAATTATAATTATTTTATTTTTTTATTATAAAAATTAAAAAAATTAAAAAATTCATTCCAAATCAAACCTTTTAATCCTAAACTAAAAAAACCAAAAAATTAAAAAGTTAATCCAGGCTTAATGACAAAACGACACTGTTTTCGAAATGATACTCAACAACAAAAACCCTAATAACTAATCGGTGATGTGGCACTCTAGTGACGTGGCGTGCTGTCATTGGCTAAAGATAAAAAATAAAAAAAAAATTAATTTTTTTGGCCAATAGGAAGAGACCCTAGCACCCCTACTGGGGTCTTATGTATTTTCCATAACTAACAGAGAGTCGTGCTTCCGACCCCCGTGGGGGTCGCACTCCCGGTGACATGGCAGCATGGGGTCGATGGAAAACATAAAAAAAAAAAAACAAAACAAAAAACAATTTTTTTTTTTGGACCAATCACATGCGACCCCCAATAACCCCACTGGGATCCGAAGCTTTTTCCTAACTAATAGAGGCTTCGTTTGGGAAGTTGCTATTTTAGTAGGCTATTTTAGTTTTTGGCTATTTTAGTAGGCTAAAATTTTTATATTTAGGAAGATAATTGAATTTTTTTGTAATTGAATATGATATTTGTAAGAGAAAAAATGAAATAATTATAAATTTAATGTGATATTTTATCTTATTAACTATTTTAACCTATTTTATCTTTGTGTGAATTTTAACCTAAACTAAATTTTTTTTTTTTTCTTCCCATACACCCCCAGACTCAACTGATGATTAGAAACAAAGTCAAAGCTTGTACCGCAGATACAGCACTGGAGAGAACAGAGACACCGAATAGATATCTGCAATTCTCTCAAAAACTCTCTCGCCACAGTTTGTTCATTCAACAACCATGTCACTCGCTTTCTCTTCTGTTCCCTTCACAACCCATTACCTCTTCGTCTTCCTCACCATATGGAGCCTATTCACATCGCACATTCATGGCTTCAAAGCACCATTTCGTGCGAAAGATATACTACCAGTGTTGCCAAGATCGGTGTCGTGGCCTATTCTGAATTCTCTTCACAGTGCAGTCGACATTTTGCCCACTTTTGTTGGGGCTGTTTCGTCCCCAGGCGACAGCTTGGAGTGGAAAGGGGCTTGCTTTTACAAGAACAGGGCTTGGATGGAGTTCCACAACAAAAGCCGCAGCGAATTTGGTGGAGGCACTCTTCATATCAAGGTCAATACCCTTTTGGGTTTTTTTGTGCTCGTTTAGTTTATTTTAGTGCTGATCTAGTCTCGATTTTGTCAAAATTTTGAGGATTGGGTATGTGGGTATGTGCCATTTTTACTTATTGAATTGTTGATTACCAGCTTATCTACAAGTTTAATTAAGCTGTTAGAGAGAGAGAGAGAGAATTTTTATTATTTATGTTATAACCTAGACATGTCCTTTCACGCGTGGCTGGATTCTCCTTTGTAAGCGGGCTAAATCCGTAAATTATTTTACTTATTGTATGGGCAGTGAAATTCGAACCCATGATCTATTAGTAGTAACTCTAATACCATATTCACTCTCATAGCATGTTGAATTATTGACCATCAACTCACAGTTTTATTATTTTATATTATATCATCCATTACTGAGCTTTCTGCTTGAATTGAAGTTTTTGGGTATCTGGGTATTGATGTTGTTCAGAGTTAATGCCTCAGTTTGAATTTTTGATTGTTCAGGGACTTGTGATTGAGCAGGGAGTTGTTTTTTTTGAAAAAATATATATATTTTTTCAGTTGATCTTTTGTTAGTTTGGATTATTGGGTATCTGGACAGATATTTTTTTGGGTTGAATTTGCTGCGTGATTTTGTTGTTGCTGTGACTTTTCTGTTCATGACCCAATCAAGTTTTAGTGGTTAAAATGATACATTTACACTTTTGGAGTATTGGGTACCTGCAGATTAGTGTTATACTGCTTGCTTCTTGTGCTTGGGCTTTTTTGGCTTTCTTTTGGTAGAATTTCTAAATTGGGTTTCTTTGTATGTTTGTGGTGAGCAGAAACAAAATTGATTTGGGTTATATATTGGTTAGTTGTTTGAATTTTTCGGTTGATTGTAGTGAGATGTTGGGAAATTTGGTTTATGGGAGTCTCAGTTTTCAGGCATGTTGAATTTGAGATTTTTGTTGGCTTTCTTGGAATGACTCGTTAGAAGGTTTTGTTATTGTCTAGATTTCAATTTTCTTCTTGACAATTCATGTTTTCCCTCAGATTTGTTTGCATGTTTGTTTGATTATTCAGGAATGGAAATTGGGTAGTATAAACATTTTAGAATCTGAAAGTCTTTCAGTTGTGGCAAAGTGCGCCCCTTAAAGAATTAAACTTGTTAAAACATTTGGCTCATTTGATAACACCATTAAGTGCTTAAATGTGGAAATTTTCATTGGATCTTCTACTAAGTTTGATAAAGCATGATAAATCACCATTTAAAAGTAAGAACCCAAGTTAAAAGGAATCCAAGTTTTATGTCATAGAGATGTAACTCAGCACATAATGCTTTACATGCTTACGCAGTGGTGGTATTACAGTCCTAATAAAATTATATTTGAATTTTTATTGTTACTAATTATATTCTTATATATTTAACTCTGCTTGGTTCTGGTTTTCAGAATTCACTTTTCAGAAAATTTTATTTTTTTATTTTCCTTATTTTTTTTGTTTTCACTGATTTTTTTTAATATTTTAAATAATTTTTTTAATTTTTAAACACATCTAACATAAATATACTTAAAAATATAATTTTTGTGAAAAAAATCTTAAAAAATTTCCCTAAATACCAAAAAAAAAACAAAAACAAAAATAAAAAAACAAAAATTCAGTATATTTTTTTCGTATTTTTGTTTATTTATTAATTTTTTAAAATATTTTTTTACAAATATTTTACTTTTTAGATACATGTAAGTAAGGTGCATCTAAAAAAGTACAAAATTTGCTTAAAATTTAAAAATATTCACTAAAAACAAAAAAACGTGAAAAACAAAAAACTCAATTTCTAGAAAATTAAATTCAGAAAATTGAAACCAAACACACTATTAATTTTTATGCTTGTGGTTCGCTCCATAATGGGTTAGCTTCCATGGCAATGTTTAACTTCTTGCCTCGTTGTATTACAACCATGGAGTTTTCTAAGTGAATTGTAATTTCATATGTAGCTAGTAGAATTATAGATCTATCACATTTAAACTCCCTTAATTGCACTACTACGCCACTTACTTACATCTCTTCTTCATCAGGTTAGCAATGCCCATAGTTGGACATGTATGGATCTTTATATCTTTGCAACTCCATACCGTGTGACATGGGACAACTATTTTTTTGCACGTGAACATAAAATTGAGTTTAAGAAGTGGGAAAGAAGAGCTGAGTATGAATATGTAAGTTGCCGCTACTTTCTGCTATTGAGAAAATTGCAACAGCAGTTGTCTTGAAGAATGCATTTGTTTATAGATGATCTCTTTACTTCCTATGAGAACAGGTGAAACGTAAGGGTGTTTCAATTTTTCTCATGGAAGCGGGAATGCTGGGAACCCTTCAAGCGCTGTGGGATGTCTTCCCCTTGTTCACAAATACAGGATGGGGTGAGAATTCAAACATTGATTTTCTCAAGAAAAACATGGGGGCTTCCTTTGAAAAACGTCCAGAGCCATGGATTACAAACGTTAGTGTTGATGATATACACTCTGGAGATTTCCTTGCAATATCCAAAATCCGAGGCCTATGGGGCGCTTTTGAGACTCTAGAGAAGTGGGTCACAGGTGCTTATGCTGGTCACACAGCTGTCTGTTTGAAGGATTCTGAAGGAAAGCTATGGGTTGCAGAATCTGGACATGAAAACGAGGAGGTACTGCCTTACAAGTTGCCTTGATTCAAGAACTCTTTTAACCTAAAATTTAACATCACATCACATCAAAGTTTATTGCAAAAGTTGAGATATGGAATTTGGAGGAGTTTTTAACTCAAATATGTTGTCATTCATTACAATATGGACTTGTGACATAGATGTTAACCATAAAAAAGAAATATCATGTCTGATTTCAAATTTTAGGAACGGATAATTTCAGGATTTGCAACGGAATAGGCTATGTTATATAGTCTCTTCTAAATAAGTGAATTACCCGTACCGGACACTAGACACTTGGGTAAGGGTATGGGATATATATCCAACATGTGTAGTTAGATATTCACCCAACAAACACGTTTAATAATTCAATTTCAATTTTCAACAATGTACAAAGCTCTATATTATGCATGGAATGTTATATGGCACCTTGTAAACACCATTTACCCTAGAAAATTAAAGTATATTAAGAAATATGAATATTTTGTGTCCTCGTGGACATGAACTAGACGAATCAAACACATTAGACATATACTTGCACCCGATATCCGTACTTGAGTACGTGTAACGTAAATAGTAGTTCATCATGTAATGCAGTAAAGATTTGCGGCTGGTTTCATTTTAAAATTTTAAAAAAAAATGAAAACTACTGCTAAAAACTCATTTTGCAAACTGTTTGCACAATTATTTTCAGGAAATTTTTTCTCAATTTTTCAGGGACAAGATATCATTGCTATTTTGCCATGGAATGAATGGTTGTTCACTAAAGATGATAGCAGTGCACATATTGCGTTGCTTCCTTTGCATCCTGATCTCCGGGCCAAATTCAACGAGACTGCTGCTTGGGAGTATGCACTAAGCATGTCCGGCCAGCCTTTTGGTTTTCATAACCTGATATTTAGCTGGATAGACACTATTGACGGGAACTATCCGCCACCATTGGATGCTCATGTGGTAATGCATTTATATGGCCTTTTATAATTTATTGTATGGGGTGAGTTTGCAAAATAAGTGGATGCTATACTTTTTCCTTTTTTTTTTCTTTGACACTTCTGTGATTGTGTCATATGGTTTGGGATAATTTGATCTTTCAAAGAATTATGTTCTGACCACTGGATCTTTGAATTCCTTTGAAATTTTATCCTATGCCCTATGACATATTAATGATTATAAACAACATTCTTAGTTATTTCTTGAACATGTAACATTGCATGAGCATTAAAAACACTATGTAAATGCCACTTGAGAAGTGTAGAGCAAATGGCTCAGGACCACACCTCAAGGAGCTGAAGTCCCAAGTTTAATTGATTCTGCCCATTTCTGCTGTATACTAGGCACCATGATGATGGCTTTTATTTTCATTTACTAGTTTAGATTTTTATGTGTACAGGTTGCTTCTGTTATGACTGTTTGGAGCCAGATACAGCCTGACTATGCTGCTAATATTTGGAATGAAGCCTTGAACAAGCGACTTGGAACTCAGGTATTGTAACAATTTATTCTCATTTTGTTGTCCAAGGTTCATAATGGTTTGCTTATTGGAAATGTAGCCTAAATGGATGGGATCCTCATGAGTGAAAGAGGATGGCTATCTTAGTTCTCAGTATGGTGACTCTTCTATTGATGAATGGGATATCAAGCACCTATATATTATTTGATATGAAAATGAAGACTTTGTTGTCAAGAATACATTGGTCATTTGTTGGTACTGGCAGCTCATGAGATCAATTGACAATCTCTTGGGCCAAATCAAGACAAAAACAGCTTGATCCTAACAGTTGGATCTCCTCGGTTAAAATAGGCAGGCATTGATTTTTATGAAGTCACATACAATAACTAATATCATCATCATCCATATAAATTAATATTGAAAATAAATGACATGAAGTCCTTATTTATTTAAAATGTGACATTTTGTGTTGTGTGTAGGGCCTTAGTCTTCCTGAAGTTCTTGTGGAAACTGAAAGGCGTGGGACATCTTTTGATGAGTTGTTGGCAATTCCCGAGCAGGACGATTGGATATACACTGATGGGAAGTCAACATCATGCATTGCTTTCATTCTTGAAATGTACAAGGAAGCAGGATTATTTGATCCAATTGCAAGTTCCATCCAAGTAACCGAGTTCACGGTGAGTTTGTTGTAAATATTCAACTTTATTAGTTTTAATTAACAGCATTTTCAATTTTACTTTGTGCAATTAATGTTGCATGATAAATAGATAATGAATTTTTATAGAAATGGCTTATACCTAAATCCACTATTTAGGTGGTTCAAACTAAGGAATTTAAATGCAATAGACTGGATGTTCTCTGACTGCACCCTCACAGTTTCACCTGAGTTTGCATTGTTTTTCGCTGATAAGAATTGTTATTATCTTTATCTGCAGGCACATTGCTTTGAACTCATTTGTATATAGAAAATTAAGGGAATTAAATTTAAGTGTACTATCCTGACGTGTGAAATAAAACCTTGAACTGTTGTGGCTAAATCTGGATGAACTGAAATTGATTCTTGGGAAGGTGAATTTTACATATAAATGCTTTGTTAATATTTTATCTTGTCCAAACCGTGCAGATAAAAGATGGCTACACTCTCAAGTTCTTCGAGAACAATTCAAGCCGCCTGCCTAAATGGTGCAATGATGCGGACACTGTGAAGCTCCCATTCTGCCAAATTAAAGGGAAGTATCGAATGGAACTACCTGGATACAATACCATGGATCCATACCCCCATATGAATGAAAAGTGCCCATCTCTGCCTCCAAAATATGACAGGCCTGAGGGTTGTTGAAAGTTTTCTGATTTGTTTTTCCTGTTTAGGAGTTGTCATACCGATGTTTTGTACAGTACCGGGTTGTTTTGATTGTTCATTCATGTATGTCCACCTTGTGTTGTATGATGCAAAAGAAAGAAGTATGTCAAAAAACTGTTAGTCAACACAGGTTGATGTTTTTTTTTTTTTTTTTGTAAATTTGGCTACTGCTTTTTTTTTGCGTGTAAATTTGGCTACTTCAGTACCAATAATGTCGATGTAATTGTTGTAAGTAGGTTTATCAAAAGAGTGGGTATTTGGAAAATAATATATTAATGTTCCTTATCCTTGTGCCTTTGGAATCATGTGTATGTTGGGATTATCTTTAATGACTGCCTTAGTGGGGAAAAAGATAAAAGAGATGAGAGAAAATAACTCTCGTACTTTTTTTTGACAAGAAATGTCATTTAGTTGGACTTTCTTCTTTTTTTCGGGGAGAAGTTAAATAAATACGTTGACATAGACTTTTAAAATAAATATATAAATAAATACTAAAACTTAGTTAAGTGACTATGGAGTGTTTTGAAAATATAGTTAAAAGTTAATTTTTTTAATTTTTAAAAAAAAAAAATGTGTAAAAAATATAAAAAATGATATAATTCAAAATAAATTAAAAATTAAAAAATGACTGTTAAAAGGGGCATAGGTTTATCCTATCATTTTGGCTTAGCATATTCTAAGACCAACTTCACATCCTAAGGTTAACGGTTCGCTATGTAGCTTGTAATTCCAAGCTCGAAATTGGCTCGAATCTAAAATGACGCCGCTTTGGATTTTTTTCTTTTTCTTTTCTTCTTTCTTTCTATTTCCATAACTTGCAGAAGAAGAAGAGAAAAGAAGAGGTGAAGAAAAAAAAATAGTGCAGAGACACAAACACACAGAGATCTGGAACGCACGCACATAAAAATCAAAGAAACCCACATACAAATCCATGAAACACACACACACACATACGTATAGAAGAGGAGAAGCGGAGAAAAGAGAGGGTGGCGACGGAGGTGGTGTAGTGGCGATAGTGGTGGTGGCGATGGCGACGATGACGACGTGAGAAGATCGATCGGCTTCTCCCTCCCTCTTCTCTCTTTCTTTTCTCTTCCTCTCTCTTCTCTCTCTTTCTCTCTTCCTCCCTCCCTCTGCCTCTGTTTCACAGATACAGATAAAAGAGGAGGAAAAAAAAAAAATTCAAAACGATGTCATTTTGAATTCCGACCATTCGAGCCCAACAATTTCGAGCTCTGAATCATTTTCCTAAGATTAAATATTGTGATGTGATGCGTAGATTTGAAAGAAAAAAAGAAGTAAGGAAAAAAAATTGGATTCAAATTCTCAATTCTTTTCTTTCGAAACTTTTTTTTAACAAGAAAGGTCATATGGTTGGACTTTCTTCTTTTCTTCGGGGAAAAGTTACACAAATAAACACGTTGATATGAACTTTTAAAATAAACAAATAAATAAAATATTATAACTTAGCTAAAAAATTATGGAATGATTTGGAAAGATGATTAAAAATTAATTTTTTAAAAAATATATATAAAAAATAATATGACTTAAAATAAATTAAAAATTAAAAATTAAAAAGTAGATTTTAACTCAATTACTAAAAGAAGGCTAGGTTTATTCTATCATTTTGGTTTAACATATTTTAAGACCAACTTCACATCTAAGATTAAATATTGTGATGTGATGTGTCAAATTTGAAAAAAAAAAAACAAAAACAAAAATAAAAACATCGGCAATGGTGGATAGGTGGGTACGTGGACGTGAGTGTCCAATTTTTTTCTTAAATTGGCATTTGAACTTCTTTAATTTTTAGATTATGATTATACCGAATAAAAAAATATTTAAAATATTATATAAATGGAATATCAAAAATACACTAATTTTTTACAATATTTTTTCATAAATATTTTATAATAAATATTTTACTATTTAAATACATCTGAGTAAGATGCATCTAAAAAAGTAAAAAAGTTTCTTAAAATTTTAAAAACATTCATTCCAAAACAAAAAATTAAAAAAATTAAAAAAATAATTTTAAAAAAAAACGAATTCAAAAAATTAAAACTAAACACACTGACTATTATTTAAATGTATTTAAAAAAGTGGATCGTTAAAAATTAAAAGTAATTTTTAACTCAACTCCTAAAAGATAATTAGTTTTATTCTATTATTTTGACTTAACTTATTTTAAGACCAACTTCGCATACTGAGATTAAAAGGTTATTTTCAGATGATCTAAATAGATATATTTTTTAATTTTTTATGAAATATGAGTTGTGTATGGGTTGAATTTGAAGAGATGTAATAGAGAGGTGATGTGACTTAAATAAGATGATGAAACTTAAATAGAACAGTAACTTTTTAACTTTTTAAATTTTTTATTTTATGTCAAATAAGGCCTAAATATTGTGATGTGATGTGTAAAATTTGAAAAAAAAAACAAAAAGAAAAACATCAACAATGGTGGATAGGTGGGTACGTGGATGTGAGTGTCCAATTTATTTCTTAAACAACAATGATTCATATTACTAAAAAAAAGATTATTAATAATATTAATGTGTAGGAAATGTGAAAAAAAGAAAAAGAAAAAAAAGAGAGGCATAGATAGTGGCCCCACTGTCACGTCATAGTAGTGTTATTAGAGTATCACTTTTAGTGTTCTTAATTATTTTTCTTTCCTAAGTTGGTTGTTGAACATCCTTAATTTTTAAATTATGATTACACTGAATAAAACAATATTTAAAATATTATATAAATGGCTCTTGGTGTTTAAAAATAAAATCAAATATTTAAAATACAATTAATGTTAGTAGCAACAAATATTCATGAGATTTTTTTAGGTAGGGGAATATTCATGAGATTTTTTTAGATATGGAAATATTCATGAGATCGTCGTTCACCAGAGCTCAAGTGAATGGGAAGATATGGGAGGAAAGTCTGTTTTGCTGTGTTGAATGAAATTCAAATTATTATTATTATTATTAATATTATTATTATTATTATTTTGTTAGTTAATCTGATTTGAGCCGTAGATTTGATTAGGGAGTGGCGTGGTCAAATCCTTACCGTTATCCGGACTCCAATTATTGTGCTTAGGTTCCTTTATTTGGTTTAAAATTTTGTAGTCCAATATTTAAAAATTAAGACAATAATTTTCACAAATTTTTGTAGTCTAATATTTTATAATCTCAATATACATTAAAATTTTTTTTTTCTATATTCCTCTTGCAGGTTGAGGGTTGAAATGGAAGTTGTGGCAGTGGAATGTTTCGACGATAAGGGGCTATAGGGGTGGTGGGTTGGAGGAGTAGGGGTTGCGATGGTGGCTAAGAAAGAGGGTTGTGGTGCTTGTAGTTGGTGACAACAAACAAAGATTAAAAATGAGGGAAGAGAATGTGATAGGTAAGGGAGAGGTTGCAATAAAGACGAGAGGCGGTTGGAAGTTAGAGTGATAATAGTTAGAGTTAGAATTTGTTAAGAAAAAAACTAATTTGGTACTTTTTTTCGTTTCAAAATATTAATTTTTTTTTTCATTATTTTAAAATATTAGTTTCATTTCAAGAATTAAAGACAAAAATATGAATTTTCTATTTTGCTTTTATTTTAAATTTATTAATAATATAAAAAGTACAATTATGACAATTGATATTTTTTAAAAAATATACTATCAAAGAGTAGTTTTGAAAAATTAATTTTTTTAAAGTATAATAATTGCACTATTAAAAAAAGTTAAATTTTATTAAGTATTATTTTAAAAAATATTATGTATATTAAGTTAAAATTAAATTTTTAAATTTGAGTGTTGGGTAAATTGATTAAATAACAATAAGAAGGATACGTACCGTATGTGACGAGACAACTAGTCGTATCACCTAATTAATTCACATCTAATTTATTGACAAAACGACAGTTTTTTCGAAATATACCAAACAAAAATCCGAATGTACCATGATGATCCAGTCGCACAGCTGATGATTGGATACTGAAGTAAAAGCTTGTACATGGTAACCTATCTGCACCAAACAATTTTTCCATCACCGGGGAGGAGAGGGAGAGAGAGAATCGATATATGCTACTCTCCCGCCCCCCCCTCTCTCTCTCTACAGTTGGTTCCTTCAACCAACAACCATGTCACTCTGTTTCTCTTCTCTTCCCTGCACAACCCATTACCTCCTCGTCTTCCTCACCATGTCGAGCCTATTCACATCAAACATTCATGGCTTGAAAGCACCATTTCGTCCCAAAGACATGCTACCATTGTTGCCAAAATCAGTGTCGTGGCCTATTCTGAATTCTCTCCACAGTGCAGTCGACATTTTGCCCACTTTCGTCGGCGCTGTTTCGTCCCCAAACGACATCGTGGAGTGGAAAGGGGCTTGCTTCTACAAGAACAGGGCTTGGATGGTGTTCCATAACAAAAGTAAAACTGAATTTGGCGGAGGCACTCTTCATATCAAGGTCTGTACACTCTTGGGTTTTCTTTGCTAGTTTTGTTTAGTGCTGATTTGCTTTCAATTTTTTCGAAATTTTGAGGATTGGGTATGTGGGTTGCCATTTTTTTGCTCAACTTTTGGCTTGAATTGAAGCTTTTGTGAATCTTATTTTAATGGGTTGTCGAGAACTGAGCTTCTTTTTGATTATTTATTTATTTATCCTTTCGTCATAAATCTGATTGGTGATTGGATATTGGATATCTGGGTATTGATGTTGTTGAGAGTTCAGTTTGAGTTTTTTATTCTTCAAGGACTTGTGATTGAATATCGAGTTAATTTTTTGTCAGCTGATCTTTTGGCAGTTTGGATTATTGGGTATCTGGACAGTTTCTTTTGTTGTATTGGTTGTTCTTGTGACTTTTCTGTCCACGGATGGTCCTAGTTTTGGTAGTTAAAATCAAACATTGCTAAGGCCATTCACACTATTGGAGTATTGGTCTCATATTTGGGATTTTTGTGGCTTTCGTTTTTGGTGGAATTTCTTCAATGGTTTTTTTGTATGTTTTTGGTGAGCAGAAAATGAAATTGATTTGGCTTATATATCGGTTGGTCATTTGAGGTTATTGGTTGTTTTTGTTGAGATGATGGGAAAAATAATCAGTTTGTTTGGTTTTAGTTTCCGGAAAACACTTTTTTGAAAATTTTACATTTGTATTTTCCGTATTTTTTTTGTTTCTAATAAATTTTTTTAATTTTTAGACACACCTAACCTAAATACACTTAAAAAGTATAATATTTGTAAAAAAAAAAAAACTTAAAAAAATTCACTAAATATCAAAAATACAAAAAAATATGAAAATTCAGTACATTTTTCGTATTTTTGTGTATTTATTAATTTTTTAAAATATTTTTTCACAAATATTTTATTATTTAGATATATCTAAGTAAGGTGCATCTAAAAAAGTTAAAAAATTGCTTAAAATTTTAAGAATATTCACTAAAAATAAAAAACACGAAAAATAAAAAACTCAATTTTTAAAAAACTAAATTCAGAAAACTAAAACTAAACACACTGAATAGTGTTGATTTTTGTATGTAAACAGTTTCATTGTGTTTGATTTTTGTTATGGATTGACCTGTAACTATAGAAAAATAATAGTGCTGAAATATTTAAGTATATAATTAGTAAAATTAAAAATTCAAATATAATTGTGTTAACCACCATTGAGCAAGCAATATATAAACCAGTAACAACCAAATTTGATGGCACTGTTTGACTTCTTGCCTCTTATTACATCCATGGGGTTTTCTAAGTGAATTGTAATTTCATATACAGCTAGTAGAATTATGGATGTATCAGTTTTAAACTCCTTCAACAATGCTACTACTCCAATTACTTGTATCTCTTTTTCTTCATCTTCAGGTTAGCAATGCCCACAGCTGGACATGTATGGATCTTTATATCTTTGCAACTCCATACCGTGTGACATGGGACTACTATTTTTTAGGCCGTGAGCATACCCTTGAGTTTAAGCAGTGGGAAGGAAAAGCTGAGTATGAATATGTAAGTTGCCACTACTTTTTGAAAATTGCTAGACCAGTTTGTTTTGAAGCATACATTTCTTTATAGATGATGTCTTTACTTGCTATGAGAACAGGTGAAACATAAGGGTGTTTCAATTTTTCTCATGGAAGCGGGAATGCTGGGAACCCTTCAAGCGCTGTGGGATGTCTTTCCCTTGTTCACAAATACTGGATGGAGTGAGAGTTCAAACATTGATTTTCTCGAGAAAAATATGGGGGCTTCCTTTGTAAAACGTCCAGAGCCATGGGTTACAAACATTAGTTTTGATGATATTCAGTCTGGAGATTTTCTTGCACTATCCAAAATCCGAGGACTATGGGGTGCTTTTGAGACTCTAGAGAAGTGGGTCACGGGTGCTTATGCTGGTCATACCTCTGTCTGCTTAAAGGATTCTGAAGGAAAGCTATGGGTTGCAGAATCTGGACATGAAAACGAGGAGGTAATGCCCTACAAGTTGCCTTGATTCAACAACTCCTTTAACCTAAAATTTAAGCTCACATCACAATTTTATTGCAAAACTTGAGATATGGAATTTGGGTAGTTTTTTCACTCAAATATATTGTAATATGTCTATATGGCATAGGATGTTAACCATAAAAAAGAAATATCATGTCTGATTTCAAATTTTAGGAATGAATAATTTGAGGATTTGTTATGGAATGGCTATGTTACATGGTCTCTTTGCTGATCAAAAAAATGTTGTATGGTCTGTTCTAAATATATATACACTTGACACTTTAGTATGGGTATGGGATACATGTTCGACATGTGTATTAGGATGTTCACCCAGCAAACATATTTAATAATTCAAGTTTATAACTGGGCACAGAACTCTATATTATGCATGAAATGTTATGTGGCACCTTGTAAACACCATTAATCCTATAAAATAAAAAAAGTATATTAAGAAATATGAATATTTTGTTGTGCCCCATGTTGTTGGACATGAGAACTAGATGAATCAAACACAGAGATGTACTCACTCCCAATACCGGTACTCGAATCCGTGTAACATAGATAATAGTTTATCATGTAATGCACTAAAGATTCCCAGCTGGCTTCATTATAAAAATTGTGTAATATTCTAGAAAACATTAAAAAACAAAAAAAAAGAAGAAGACTACTACTAAAATCTTGTTGACAAACTGCTTGCAAAATTGTTTTCGGATTCTTAAAATGCCCCATTTTGGGGAACAACATTAAATTGTTTTCTGAATTCTCAAAAAATGTTTTCATATGGACATGAAACCAATAGGAAAATAATAGTGTTTTTGAGTTTCACATCATTTTTGTTTCCAAAAACATGAAAGACAAAAAATGGGGAAATTTTTTGAAAATAAAACTTTTGAGCTCTTTCTAACTTGGAATCCAGTGGTTTCTACACTTGTAGTTACTAGCATGCATACATTCATAATGCATTTGGATGCAACATGATCTTTAATGATCCTGTTCATTTACTAGGTACCTCACATCTGTTGGATAGTGGCTTCCTTGAGATATTGGTAGGGTTCTGATGTATGAAACCCAGCCAAGCTTATCAAATTACTTTTAGCTGCCTATTTTGTATATTAATGATTTATTATTTCCTTAGATGAGCACGGTAGTGTGTTTTATTGTTTTTGTATGTCATTTGGTACATTGTACTTCTGCATCACATTTTTTTGATAAACATGCAAACTTTACATTGGTTATTATTAGTTCAATATTGGAGCCATTTTAAAGCAAATATGACTTGAATCTAATGTAAAATTGGTGTTTCACATTTTTGTTTCAGGGACAATATATCATTGTTATTTTGCCATGGGATGAATGGATACTCAGTCAAGATGATAGCAATTCACATATTGCATTGCTTCCTTTGCATCCTGATCTCCGGGCTAAATTTAACGAGACTGCTGCTTGGGAGTATGCACTAAGCATGGCCGGCAAGCCTTATGGTTTTCATAACCTGATATTTAGCTGGATAGACACTATTGATGGGAACTATCCGCCACCCTTGGATGCTCATTTGGTAATGCATTTATGGCCTTTTAAATTTTATTGTTTGGGGTGAGTTTGCAAAGTAAGTGGATGCTATACACTTTTTTCCATTTTTTTTTTCTTTACATTTCTGTGGTTGTGTCGTATGGTTTGGGATAATTTGATGCTTCAAAGAATCATGTTCCGGCCATTAGATCTTTAAAATTTTATCCTAAGACCTATGGGTCATGTTTGATTCACAAGATTAATAGTGAAGTATTAATAATCCTATTAAATTAGTGTGGTATTCACTATCCAATTGGATTAATATCCATTGGATTAATAATCCCACCCCTACCCCATTACTAATAATCCTACAAATTTGTTGGATTAATTATCCATTGGATTAATAGTCCTAAACCCAAATGTTAAAACAAACATGGGATAATTGGGCCCACGGATTAATAATCCCAATCCCATGCTCTAATCTATCCAATCAAACATGCCCATGAGGTATAATTGATTATAAACAATATTTTTAGTTATTTTTGAACATGTAACATTGCATGAGCATTAAGAACACTATGTAAATGCCACTTGAGAGGTGTAGAGCAGATGGCTCAGGATCACACCTCAAGAAGCTGGAATCTTAAGTTTAATTGATTTTGGCTATGGTTTTTATCATGAATTTGGGTAAGGATTTGTAAAGAGAAAGGAAAATGTGAGGAACGTAAATGAAATATAAGATAATTTTTTCTACATTTCCCTCGCCTTTTTCATTTTCTTTCCAAATCCCTATCCATATCCATGATCAAAACACTGCCTCTGTCACTTCTTTCTGTTGTATACTAGGCACCATGATGTTTTTATTTTCATTTAATTGTTTCGATTTTCAACTTTGTTATGGTACAGGTTGCTTCTGTTATGACTGTTTGGAACCAGTTACAGCCTGATTATGCTGCTAATATTTGGAATGAAGCCTTGAACAAGCGACTTGGAACTCAGGTATTATTACAATTTATTCCTCATTTTGTTGACCAAAAGTTCATAATGGTTTGCTTATTGAAGCAGAGTCTAAATGGTTGGGATCCTCGTGAGTGAAAGAGGATGCATATTGTTGTTATCAGTTTGGGGCCTCTTACATTGATGAATGGGATATCAAGCATCAGTATATCTGTTGTATTTATTGATATGAAAATGAAGACTCTGTGGTGAAGACCCCATTGGAAATTTTTGGTATTGGCAGCTCATGAGATTAACTGACGTCCTATTGGGCCAAATATAGACAAAACAGCTCAATCCTAATGAGCAAGTTATTGAATGTCCTCCGCAAAATAGACAGGCATTGATTTGGATGAAATCACATACGATAACTGATATCATCATGCATGTAATATTTAAACTAAATGAAATGTTGTCTTTTTGTAATTTAAAATGTGACTTTTTGTGTTCTGTGTAGGGCCTTAGTCTTCCCGAAATTCTTGTGGAAACTGAAAGGCGTGGGACATCTTTTGATGAATTGTTGACGATTCCCGAGCAGGATAACTGGGTTGTTAAATTTGATGTATGGAAAAATAGAGAGAATGAAATATGTATTGATAATTGATATTATTGATTGAGGTATTGTTACAAGATTGATTGATTTGTGTTATGTATTACAACTCCTATATATAGAAGAGAAGGTGGTAGTAGGTGTAGTGTAGTGTAGTGGAGGTGGTAGGTGAAGTGGGTGCTAGTGGAGATGGTAGGTGGAGGAGCAAATTGGTAAATTCTAACAGCCCCCCGCAAACTCAAGGAGGATAGAAACTAACCAACTTGAGTTTGGAGAGAGGAACAAAAACAAGAAAATACATAAAAATAAAAAAAGTGATATGATTCTACTTGAAGGCATAGCTCTACAGGCTTAGAAGTTTGTAATGAATGTGTGTTAAAGTTGCAGCACAACACAGTGACTTCTAATTGAATGAAAAATATATTCTCTAAATAGGAAAAAAAAAATTTAAACATGATTTATACAACCAATCGCAAAAATTGGTATAAGACTTGGATTAGTTGAATCCTATTATATTTATAAAAAAAAAAAAAAATTACAGTTATGTAAAATAAGTTTTCTATGTAATTGCTGCATAGACTGTAGATGAAAAAAGAAGCTCAAGAAACATTTTGAGATATTTCAAAGATCTGCTAGACTTGCAGTAAAGAGGGAGCCTTGTGCATTGGGCATGATCTTTGTTTATTGGGATTATGGTTTTATTTTTTTTTTCTTGCTCATAATTTTGAGATATTGTCTTGCAGGCAAGATTGTGCGTTCTCCTCATGGTGTTATGCATGGAAAAAGTTCCCTTGTCTATCATAATGAGGGTGGGGAAGATGGCCTATTTTCTGGGTTATCAAAGTAGGTTATTTTGTCATTATGTCATTTAGTTAGTGATTATTACTTTTATTCAATTTAGATATTGCTTATGGTCAGGCTTCCACATTGAGTTATATTAAAATACTTTGTAAGGTATGACTTACCTAGAGTTAAATCAATTTATTGTTTCAAATACATTAGCAATTTGGTTGACATTGCCTCATGCTGCACAAAATTAGACTTTCATACTTTCAGTATAATGTCTCAAAAGCCTAAAATTTCTATTATCCTAGAGGTATGAACTCCTCCTAAAGTCAAGTTCTCCATATTATTATGATTGAATTGTGTTAAATTTGATGTATGGAAAAATAGAGAGAATGAAATATGTATTGATAATTGATATTATTGGTTGATGTGTTGTATTACAAATCAGAGTAGCTCATTATATAGGAGAGGGTTTGGGTAGTAGGTGAGGAGTAGGTGAGGGTAAATTGGTGGTAGGTGTAGTAGGTGTGGTAGTAGGTGGTGGTAGGTGTAGGTAAATTCTAACAAATTGTATATGAAAATAACTCTTCTAGTTTTGTTAATCTCATTCTGTAGGTGAGGAGTAGGTGAGGGTAAATTGGTGGTAGGTGTAGTAGGTGTGGTAGTAGGTGGTGGTAGGTGTAGGTAAATTCTAACAGTCCCCCGCAAACTCAAGGAGGATAGAAACTAACCAACTTGAGTTTGGAGAGAGGAGTAAAACAAGAAAATACATAAAAATAAATAAAAAAAAAAAGATAGGAGACACTGTATGGTCGTGTCAGATGTAAAATTGTGATCGGGGTTGAGCCCCTGATATGAATAAAATGACAAGGTGTGATGTTGTGAATGTTGTTTTGTGTAATAAGAAAAATAAAATAAAATAAAACAATGGATAAAAAAAATAGAGAAAAATATTTGTGGATGGGGGATAAGAAAAATAGTGGTGTATGTTTTTTTTTTTTTTTTTTTTTTTTTTTTTTTTTATAACAAAAAAAAAATATATATATATATATATATTATAAAATAAAAGAAAATGGTGCAATCGTGGGTGGAAGAAAGTAAGGGAAATGAGGGATATAATTGAAGGGGGTTTGAAAAAGTGGGAAAATGTGATGATAGTGGTGAGTGGAGCATAATGTAGAATAGAAAAGGTGTATATAATAATAAGAAGAAAAGTGAAATGGGTTGTCGGTGGAATAGAAAAAAATAAATAAATAAAGAAGAAGAAGATAATGGAAAACGGGGGAGGCGCACGAAAATATATATATATATATATATATAGAATAAAAGAAAAGAAAAGGGAGAAATAAAGTAAGAGAGAGTGGGGTGATATGATATTCTACAAGAACTGAAGCCTTCAGCTCGGCAGGGACGGCTCCGGGTTTCGAGGGTCTTCATCATTGGTGCCCTCGTCACGTCCTGCGGAATGGGCCTCACCACTGGTTGCACTTCATCAGATGGAAGAACCCTAGTCAAGGCGAGCCAGGACGAGGGAGGGAACGGCAGAGGCGGCGATGGCGGAGGCGACAGCGTAGCGCTGCTGGTTGACGTGGATGCGGCGGTGCCAGCGGCGCCAGATCTGGGCGGAGCGAACATGCGGCCGCCGCGGCACAGGTGTCCGAAAGCACCTTGGCCGGCGCGGTGAGTGCCGCCGCCGGGAACACGGGGGTGTAGCATGGCTCCGTGGGCATAGCAGCATTCGGACTTGGTGGGTCGGTTGGTACCGGCACAGTGGGATTTTTTTTTTTTTTTTCTTTTCTCTTCTCTCTCTGAACTTGATCTCTCTAGCTGGGTCTCTACACACATGGCATATGCATATACATGCACACTCAGGCACACACACACTGCCACCAATTTCACCACTCGTACACACATCCACACCATTGACACACACACACTCAACACGCCACTGATACACAGAACCACAACGCATACATGCACTTGAGGTCCGGCGGGCAGCTAAGGTGAGGTTGCCGCCCGCCGGGAAAGCGAAAATATTAGGTTCTAAACCCGCTCTGATACCATGTTAAATTTGATGTATGGAAAAATAGAGAGAATGAAATATGTATTGATAATTGATATTATTGATTGATGTATTGTTACAAGATTGATTGATTTGTGTTATGTATTACAACTCCTATATATAGAAGAGAAGGTGGTAGTAGGTGTAGTGTAGTGTAGTGGAGGTGGTAGGTGAAGTGGGTGCTAGTGGAGATGGTAGGTAGAGGAGCAAATTGGTAAATTCTAACATGGGTATACAGTGATGGGTTGTCAACGTCATGCATTGCTTTCGTCCTTGAAATGTACAAGGAAGCAGGAATATTTGGTCCACTTGCAAGTTCCATTCAAGTAACGGAGTTTACGGTTAGTTTGTTGTGAATATTCAAATTTATTAAATTAAATAATAGCAGTTTCAATTTTGCCTTGTGCAATTAATGTTGCATGATAAATAGATAATGAATTTTGATTGAAATGGGTTATACGTAAATCGACTATTCAGGTGTTTTAAACTTTAAACTATTCCAAGCTGTGCAATAGATTGGATGTTCTCTAACTTCACCCTCACATTTTCACCTGAGTTTGCATTGTTTTCCATTGATAAGAATTGTTATTATTTGCAGGCACACCGCTTTGAACTCATTCATATACAGAAAATTAAGGAATTTATGTTTATTTATTAAAACATACCCACATATACATAGATGCCTCTCATAACTATGTTTCCTAAATTTATATTCATTTACGGTGGTAAATAAAAATATATAAAAAATATACCATATCCCTATTGTGTCCATATCCTAATTGTTTGAGAATCACTAGGTCCCTTGTCCATATCCATGCTTCTTAGATACTTTGTCAA
The DNA here is from genome assembly GCF_004153795.1 of Camellia sinensis. Classification (NCBI taxonomy): domain Eukaryota; kingdom Viridiplantae; phylum Streptophyta; class Magnoliopsida; order Ericales; family Theaceae; genus Camellia; species Camellia sinensis. The sequence continues at coordinate 1,249,882 of NW_021024562.1, forward strand.
TGTTTTATCTTGTCCAAACTGCAGATAAAAGATGCTTACACTCTCAAGTTCTTTGAGAACAATTCAAGCCGCCTGCCTAAATGGTGCAACAACGATGGGGACCCTGTGAAGCTCCCATTCTGCCAAATAAAAGGGAAGTATCGAATGGAGCTACCGGAATACAACACCATGGAACTGTACTCCCATATGAATGAAAGGTGCCCATCTCTGCCTCCAAAATACTACAGGCCTGAGGGTTGTTGAAAGTCTTCTGATTTGGTTTTCCTGTTTAGGAGTTGTTATACCAATGTCTGGTGTTGTACCCAGTTGTTTATCATTGATTCGTGTATATACATCTTGTATTGTATGATGCAAAAGAAAGGAAGATGCCCAAAAGTTAGTCAACAGGGGTCAAAGTTGTTAGTAAATTTGGCAACCGCAGTACGCGTAACGTCGATGTTACTGTTGCAAATGAGTGAAATTGGGACAAAAAAATATTTTGTTCTTCATTCTTATGTGTTTAAAATCGCGTATAGTATGTTGAAATATCTTTAATGCTATCAACATCTGTAATGAAGGTTTCTATTGCCTTAATGTTGTGACTCTTGTTACTTTTTTAAAGGGGAAAGGTCATTTAGAGTCGGATTTTTTTTCCCTTCCTCGTTTAATCTCTTCTTGTCAGTTTCCCTTGGTAAGTTTTCGATATCTTGTATTTATTATAAACCAGAACATCAGAAACTTCGGGGTTTTTTTTTGTGTCTTTTTTTATAATTTTATTTTGTTGGACAGGAAATTAAATGATTGAAGTTTCAGTGATGATTGCGATTTTAGTCTCAGGTAGCAACCTATCTGTTGCAGAGTCTTTGACACTGTTGCTTGTTATTATGAATTGAAGTATTTGGTACTTACAAAGTTACAATTTGTAAGTACCAGAGTTTTTGGTACTTACAATTTATTTAGAAACAAGACCTAGTTTGGTTTTGTTTACTATATAACTAACTATATTAGTATGAGAATGGAACTTTGAATTAGCGCCTTATTGATGAACGGGACTGGTTGATTTATGGAAACATATGCTGTGGTTGAAATTCTGCCTCATAATGTGATAAAAATCATTTAGCACTTCACTATGTTATACATAATTTATCATTTTAATTTGGAGTGATTTAATATGTAAAGCTGTATCTACATGGAACATTGGTAAAATTCAAACTGTCACTTTGGAACTGTCTGCAACATAAATTTATCCATACCAACACAATCAAATCCTCGACAACACAATCAATTGATCTGTATGAAACTGTTTCAGTGGCATCAGTTATTTTTCTCGTCTTAATAATGGTATTTAGGTTTATACGAAACTGTTTCTACGGGAAGGATAGCATTTCATCTCATAAACAGGCTTGACATAAAACACACTATTTAGTTATTAGTAGCTCATAATTTGATTACAGTAGTTTCTTTGGCTCAATTTGGATTGGAAGTCCTTGTGTAGGTATCGGCATTGGATCTCTACTGAAACTATTGTCAGTGTAGCATAACTTCCACCTGAATTGAGTGACCAGGTAATGGATTGAGACTAAAGTTTCGATCCTTGCAAACTTGTATCCCGGACAAATACGAAGTCCGCCTCCAAATGAAACAAAGCTGTAAGGAGGTAGAGTTGCTTGGTTCTCAAACCTTGCCGGATCAAACTTCGATGGTTCTTGGAATATGTTTGCGTCCATGTGAGTCATGCTTGTAGCCCAGAATATCTGGTTATCAATTGATATGTTGTCAGGTCCCAGTTTTGCTTGTCAGAAAGAAGTTGCAGGTATATTATCAAAATTGAAGAATCTGATGGTTTTTGTTTTTTTCACTTACTTGCCATCCTTGAGGAATGAGGTAACCACCGTACTCGACGTCTTCCAAAGTCTTCCTAAATCCTCCGAAGATAGGCGGGAACATCCTCAGGGTCTCCATTGCAACTTTCCATGTGTACTGCATCTTGGCAAGGTCATCCCAGGTTAGTAACTCTCCCGAGGACTTACTTTTCGCTCTATCTTCTTGTTCTGCATACCCAAATAACAAACATCCAGTCTCATATAAGGATAGTATCAATGTTGTCAAGTTTTTCTTGTATGCTTCCCTTCAATTTGTATAGTTGCATGATATATAGTAGAGTATATCCTTATACTTTTCTAAAGATATCTATACTCTTATATAAAGCCTAAAACCAACTTGGGGTAGACATGCAAGGTTTATTTAATTTCCGAAAATGCCCACAAGAGCAGTTTTGCTGTAGATTTATTTATTTGATAATTTATTTTAAAAAAAATCTCTCAACTACCTTGATTGTAAAATTCATAACAATCTTTTCAATTGCAAATGTTAGTGTGCTTACCCTTCTAGTTTATAATATATGTATACATTTACATACCTTGAACAACACCTGCATGTATAGTTGGATCATTAGCCAAAAGGCGAACAATGAAAGTTAATCAGGACAGATGAAGTGTCATGTCCGGCAACCATGACAAGCATGACATTGTGCACAATCTCATCGTCAGATAATGCTTCTTCATTGTCTTTCCCTTGGATGTTGAGCAAGCAAGTGATGAGGTCTTGGTGGGATGAAGTGCCTTTCTGCTGTAGTTCAATCCTCTTCTTGCGTACAAGTTCTTTCAACATTACTTGGACCTTGGAACTTGCTCGTAAGCTGTGATTGTAGCGGGTGAAGGGCAAGTTGATTGGGATAGACCAAATTCTTCCTATCATTGCTTGGAAGCACTTGATGAGTTCTCTTCTTGCTCCATGTTCAATTCCAAATAGAAGGGAGCATATTATGTTGAATGTCAGGGTTTTCATCAGTGGTAACACCTAGAATCAACATCAGCTTTGTAAAACTCCTAATCTCTGTTGAACTTGCCTGTTTAATTGTGTTTTCGGGTTGTGTTTTTGTTAAAATCCACCTACTCTCCACCACCTACTTCACCCACTTAAACCTACTCCACTAAACCTAACCCACTACACCACTACCACCTCACCTACTCCACTAAACCTAACCCACTACACCACTACCACCTCCACTTTACCTACTCCATCTACCACCTACTACCACCTCCTCTTTTATATATAGGAATCATTGTAACATTCAAAATATATCAATATAAATCAATCAATAATACAATTCTCTATTTCTCTTTATACATTAAATTTCTACAAAAATAATATAGCTTATTATTTCCAACTAGTTGAGACTTGAGACAAGGCTTAGAGACAAAGATGAAGAGAACAATCAATAGGCTGATTACCCGTTGAAATTCAACATAATCCCATCACATCATTAACATACATATCTGTTAAAATCCACCTACTCTCTGAAGCTTGAGTAACAGCTTAGGGTATGATGAGCTATCATCCCTACAAGGAACAACTCCTTACGAACCATGTGAAATTGTCAATGCTGAAACTAAAAATTGCATGGGGATGTTGACATTTTGTCTCAAACCATTGACATTTTGATATCAATGCTGGAATTAAAAAATACATGAAGGCCTTATCTCTTTTGAATACGTTGCTAATCATCAAAGTCATGAGCAAGTTAGTAATACAAATTTACTAAAGAGTAACATTGTCTCAAAGACCAACACAGAATTCACTAATGAAGTGCGCACCATGTATTTGGGTGTCATAGAATGGGCGCACATAACACACACACAAAGTTCAAATATAGCACAAAGATGAGGTTTGGCATGCATTTATATGTTTTAAATTTAAGTGGCAAAGTTTCAGTTGATTATGTGGTCTTCAACTGGAGTGAATATTTTATATTTTCCTTGGCAATGGCAACAGTTCGTGGCCTCATTGTACCCACTTTTTTTTCTAACTAAACGGTAATCTATTCAAATCCCAACTTACTTGGGATTAAAAAACATTGCACAATCAACTGCTTTTTTAAGCATTATATTTCAAGAAAGGAAATGACTTCTATTGATAAAGATGCACCATTAAATTAAGCTATTGTGGTCTCTAATATCAGTACAACCCGTGACATTAACCATCACTGTACAATGAAAGCAACATGGTAGTTTTATATGCTAACCATTTTATTCCTGCTATGTATACGTGTATATTTTCAACACTTCAATAAAAGCATTTTCAGAATTTGCATCATTATTCAATTTGAATCCACTTAATCTTGTACCTTTTTATTGGAATTGGCTCTATATAAATGGAATCACAAAATCTAGAAGTTACAAACAAAAGAGAAAAGAGATAGAATGGAGGGGATTCATAGTGAGGGGATTGTTAGTGAGGGGATTAATAGTGAGGAATTGTTAAATTATTTTTATATAAAATAATAAAAAAAATATAAAAATATAAAAAATTAAACATTATATTTAAAAAAAATTCCCAATATAAAAAAAATAAAAAAAATTCTAATCCCCTCACTATTTTTCTAATACCATCTCTATCTCCTCCTTACCAATCCCCCTTCAAAGGGGACTACTAATACCAAGGGATTAATAGTCCCCTCCCCATCTCTCAAAACAAACACCCCATTAGTAATACCAAAGGATTAGTAATCCCAACCCCCTCCCTATAATCCCAAACAAACGGGGCCTGAGGGAAAAAAACAGAAGCACCAAAAAGCTATCACTATTGGCTGATTTGCAATCAATGAACTGTAAGCACAGACGTAATTTAGGAAGTTGGGATATGTATAGAATTGGTTGTAAAAGACAAAGAATTAGAGAGTTATTAAATTCTCAAAATCAACAAGAAAATGAGATATATAGACTAATGTAGAGTCATTTGGCACAAAATTCCAAGGCCTAGATAACCAAATAGCATGCCATAAAAAAGATGCAAAAACTTTGAGAAAGATGCAATCTCCATGTAAGAAGAACAACAAAAATAAATTTAAAAAACTGAATGCCATCAAAAACTTTTGACTGATAGTGGTACAATAAGGTGGCAATGTGTGTGGGGCTTTGTGTGTGCATGGGCACGTCTCAAAATCAGAAATGGAAGGCTTCTCCATGCTTAATGATGCTTTTAGTAGGCTGGTATTAGTTTTAGAGAGAAAAACAATAAACCCACCACCACATGTACACTTAAACCATTAGACAACATAATTGAAAGCTTGCTGGAATTTGGATATTTATAACCCTCTATATTTGGTTGCCAATAGTAATTGTATGTATATAACTATTGTTGCTGCAATTGTGAATGCTAAAATGTTTGGTGATTCCATTTGATTTAGTTTTCATATTAAGTTCACTGGTGGTAATTGAATTTGTCTACTCAATAACTCTATCTCCTTCAGCTCCTTATTCTTTTTGTTGTTATTTGTGCAGATTTGGTGATAGGATGAGCATATCTTCAATAGCATTATACAAATCTATTCACAACTAAGGCATCTTAAGGCTTGCTCTTAAGGACATGTGATGAAGAAGCAAAAAGAGATTACAAATTTCAAGATCTTGACAATCTGTAATTGACAATGTTATTTCAGTAAATCATATGTAAACATCAATTGGCATCTCATAATCACAAAGATAAGCAACAATGCATATTAACAAAATCAGTTGTCTCTCACAGGTCTATACCAATAAAAACTCAAAGTTTACTCTCTTTTTTGTATGCTTTTTCTCTTCGGGGCTTTCTATCAATTATTATTATAATTATTATTTTGATAAATCTTTCTATCAATTATTATAGCAATCTGTTAATTTTGTTTTCTTGTGGGTAAACTATATTTAAGCACTTTTGAATTATCATTTATTATGACTTCCATATTTCCTTGTTCTTTCTAATTCAATACAATCTGGGTTTGGTAGGTTTCTTTGTATATAGACATATATATACATAATCTCATAATTTTCAATTTTCAATTTTCAATTTTCAATTCTACAAGAAGTGCTTTAGTTTTTTTCAGTCTGTTTTTGGTTCTAGATTGTTCTTTGGTGTTTCTTTTTGGGAAGTTGTTAGTGAATTTAATGTTCTTTGGTGGTTTTTGCTAGCTTCCAAGAAACAAAGAAAACAACTTTCCTATCTGTCAGAATCCAATTTCGGTTTCAAAATTCAAAACCCATATTGAAAAAAGCTATCTTTTGCGTTAAATAACCTTTAATCTTGAAACCCTTTCGAGTTCTATCTATCTGAAGTTGTGAATTTATCAGAATGTTATGGTACTTTGACCATCAAATAATAGAATTTAAATTATTGAGACCCATTAATTTGCTGGTTTATAAATTGGGTTTGGCTTAATCAGACAACTAGTCAGGCATTTTGTCAAGCATATAGTGTGCATAATTTGTCTATTGCACTAACAAACAGCAATAAATACAAACAAACACCAATAAATACAAATTAGGTATCCATATCCCAATATAAGACAAACAGGCAGCCAGAAGATTGCACACCAAAAACATACAAAGCTGGATACAAAATACCTATATCTTCATCTCTGCAGCACAGTGACGATGGTGACGAAGCGGGGAACTGGTGTAGGCATTGTACCTCCGGTGATTTCCTCTCTTAACAGGCCACAGTGAGAGCAGTGGCTGATGATTTCGTTCAAATAGGACTCATTGAATAGGAAATTTCTAGGATCGACCTTCAATCTTCAAACGGTGCGAACAAGATAGCCACCTGGTTCAACTGATATTCTCTCCGCACAAGAAGGGTGAAATGGACAATAAGATAGCATTAAACAGATTAAGGACTTCCATGGAGGTAATTAAGCAAAGAAGGATTTGAACAGAAAAGAATATGTATTTATTCAATCAAATTGTCACTTGCTATCAGTTACAAGAACTTAAACAAGAACAAAGAAATGAAAAATATAGCAATCAACAGAAAGAAGAGAAGTGGGGGTTGGAAAATCTAGTTAGTTTAATCTACTCCTAAAATGGATAATTTAAAACAACTCCTAGATAACTCTTGCACAAAGCGCATACACCACCATTACCGTTTCAAGAAGACCACAAGCAACAGGACCTTCAAGAAGGAGCTCTTCAGGAGTCAAATGACAGGATTGGTGGAAGATGTGGGTCTTCAAAGTCATCACCGAAACAGGAACCTTCAAGAAGGGAGAGTTATATATAGGTTATAGACTAGTTGGACCCACACGCTGTGACAACCCTACTCTGTATTATGCTAATTAATCTTAATTATGCTTATAATTATGAGCTTGATATGATTTTGAATGCCATTTATGTGATGAAATGTGTTTTTGAAATCCTATCTGTTCACCGTAGGAAAATCTGTTTGAATTTTCTCTTATAAAAATTAAATTGAAGGCCGTAGAGGCGATAGAAGCCGAAATTGACTGTATTTTTGCGATTAGCATGATTTTTAGAGCCTACGGTGAAAGTTAATTAAAAGTTGATTCGGAATGAATTAATTAGATTAAAGTGATCAAATTAAGCACAATTGATTAGTGCTAATTAAGGTTGATTTGAAAGGTGTATATATAGAAGCTTTGAGTGCTTAAGCTCATTACATGAGCTCAAAATCTGAAAATAAACACTCTAGAGAGAGAGTGAGCCAATTCTAGAGAGAGGAGAGGCTTAACATTGAAGATTTAGCAAGGGAATTGGAGATTTAAGTGGATTAGCACAAGATCTAACTATATTTGAGGGAAATTGGAACCTCTAGGTGAGTAATCAACCCTTAATCCATGAGTTTAAGCCTTCAATTATGTGAACTCAAAGAGAATTGACAATCAAGAACAAGATTTGAATGATATATGATAATATTGAAGACAACATAACCATGCATGTAAAGAATTGCCATGTATATGCATAATCATGAAAAATTGAGCATCAAATCACTCATGCATGCATAGTTTTGTTGACCTTCATGATTATAAGCATCATTTGTACCATTTGAAATGGAGTGAGAGTCAATGAGTTACATGCATGCATAATCCATGGAGGTATGTAGCTTGGTTGCATGTGTTTTGAAGTTGTCAAGGAGAAAATGAAGTAATTTGAGAATTTGATCATGGTTTAGGGGCAATTGGCTTCAAACTATCTAAGTTTTCATGCTATGTAATGTTTTTCCATGATTTGGTACCAAATTGCAAGTTTTGGACCTTTGGGAGTGTGTTTTGAACTTCAAACAGAGTTCTGAAAATTTCAGAATTCGTCATGTCCGCTCGAGCGTGAAAAGTACCACTCGAGCGTAAAAAATTGAGCTCCTAGAAGTTTGCAAAATTTTATAGACCGCTCGAGCGACAAAAGTAGCGCTCGAGCGAGCACCCTTTTTACTCAGTATTCCGCTAGAGCGACCATCGAGCGGAAAATTCATGCAACTAGAAGTTTTACAGAGTTTTACAGACCACTCGAGCAGCCAAAGATGCGCTCAAGCGGAGAGCCCTGTTTCAGAAATTTTGAAAAGTTGTTTTATGATTCGTTTTCCGTTCTCTTTCATCTTTAAGCACTCTTAGGCATGTATTGAACATCCTAAATGAATTAAAGGACACCCTAAGAATGTCAAGCAAATTAAAGAACGGATTGAATTATATTATGACCCAGTGTGTTATAAATTATGTAGGGTCAAGTGCAAGGGGGAATCATGCACCAGAACATTGTGAGTAAGAATTATAAGTTCCATACTTAATCTCTCTGTCTTACTATACTGTACTCTCCATTCTGATGGAATTGTCAGGTTGAAGTAGAGTGTAAGGAAGATCCTGAGGGTCTTGCCCTTCGATTGGCTGGCAAAGGAGCTGTTTCTGCTGCCTTAGAATTGGCTGAAAGTGCAGGATTATCTATTGATTTGCGGAGAGAACTGAGAGGGCGTCAACTTGTGAAACTTCTTATAGCAGACCCTCTGAATGGTGGAGGTCCAGCTGAAGCTTCACGTTTTCTTTCTTCCCTACGTGACACTGATGATGCTCTTCCAGTTGCCATGGGTGCAATGCAGCTGTTGCCTAACCTGCGGTCAAAGCAGCTTCTTGTGAGTGATTGTTTTTGTTTTATAAAATATCATTTCTTTTATTTTTCTTCTTTTTTCGAAGGAAAAAAAAAATTGCTTCGAAATTTATGACATTTTGTTCTTTAACTAGAGCCATGTTCTTTATGAAGGTCCACTTTTTCCTGAAGAGAAAAGATGGTAATTTGTCAGAAGTTGAAGTTTCTCGGCTTAACTCATGGGCCTTGGGTCTTCGTGTTTTGGCAGCCTTGCCGTTGCCATGGCAGCAGAGATGTTCTTCCCTGCATGAGCATCCTCATTTGATTTTGGAGGTTCTGCTGATGAGAAAACAGTTGCAATCTGCTTCTCTGGTATTTTTCTCCTTCTGGACCTTCTTTAGTTCCTGTACTTGCCACTATAATTTCCACCACAACTTGTTTGTATCTCTCATCTGATTATCCCTCCAACAGATACTTAAAGAACTTTCTTCATTGAGAGACAACAGCTTAATTCTTACATATGCTGCCAAAGCTATTGCTGTCAGTATTAGCTCTCCTTCCAGAGAGCCTCGGATATCAGTTTCAGGTCCACGGGCAAGGCAGAAGACAAAAACAGGCATGCCTACAAGGTCGTCTTTTAGTAGCAGTTTGAGTAACTTACAAAAAGAGGCTCGCAGAGCTTTTTCTTGGACTCCACGTAATGCTGGTGATAAGACTGCTCCAAAGGACACTTACAGGAAAAGAAAGAGCTCTGGATTAGCGCCATCTGAAAGGATTGCTTGGGAGGCAATGGCTGGTATTCAAGAGGACCGTGTTTCATTGTACCCTGCAGATGGACAAGAACGGCTTCCTTCTGTTTCAATTGCTGAATGGATGCTTACAGGTGATCCAAATAAGGATGATGCTGTTCGTTCTTCCCATCGATATGAAAGTGCCCCTGACATTATTCTCTTTAAGGTATGACAGGACTATAAACCATAAGTCGGTGATTGATATGATGCAAAGTGGTTTACGTGGCTTAGCTAAGTTAATGCTGGTATCTCTATCGTGGGTCAGTAGCCCATGGCATGTGATAATGTGAATCAAAGGTTGACTGTAAAAATAGATGTATTATTGATTGATATATTACAAGATTGTTGTGTTACAAGATTGATTAATTACAATTCCTATACAATCTATATATAGAAGAAAATGTGGTAGTAGGTGTAGTGGAGGTGATAGTGGGTTAGGTGAAGTGGAGTGTGTGGTGAAGTGGAGGTAGGTGAAGTGGAGTGTGTAGTGGAGTAGGTGAAGATAAAGATGGGAAATTCTAACAGCCCCCCGCAAACTCAAGGAGGAGAGAAACTAACCAACTTGAGTTTGGAGAGAGTAACAAAACAAGAAAATACATAAAAATAAAAAAGGATAGGAGACACTGTATGGTCGTGTCAGACCGTTGGTGAAGACACTGAATGGTGGTGTCATAACGTTGTAGAGGACACTGTATGGGGGTGTCATAACGGTGTAGAGGACACTGTATGGGGGTGTCATAACGTTGTAGAGGATACGGTATGGTGATGGCATAATGGTGTAGAGGACACGGGATGGCGGTGTCAGACCGCTGTAGAAGACAGTTTATGGGGTCATGTCGGACCGTTGTAGAAAAACAGTTTATGGGGTCATGTCGGACCGTTTGTAGAAGACAGGTTATGACAGTTTACGGAGTCTTGCTGGACCCTTGTAGAAACTAACCGGAATCAATGTCGGGACAGTTTACAGAGTCTTGTCGGACCCTCGGTGAACGTGGCACCCTCAAAAGGCGTGCCATCAAAAGGCGTGCCATGAAAAGGCGTGCCATCAAAAGGCGTGCCATGAAAAGGTGTGCCAGGTTGTCGGCGTCAAAAGGCGCGCGATGCGCGTGGCTGCCTCTGGGTCATGGTCTTTACAAACCGAAGCGGAGGAGGCAGAAACTGAGACAGAAAAACTGAGAGAAACCTCTGAAAAATTCGTCGTTTTGTTGAGAAAGAGAGGTTTTGCTGAGAAGATACTCTGTAACAGAGAGAAACCTCTGAAAAATTCTTCGTTTTGCTGAGAGAGATAGTCTATAACACTCTGTTGCGAGAGATATTCTGTAAGACTCTGTTGCGAGAGATATTCTGTAACACTCTGTTGCCTAGAAAATGGCCTCTTCGTCCCGCCCTCTGCTTACTCTCTTTCCCGACCTCAACGAGTCCACAAGAGAGATAACTGGTGCGGTGTCCCGTGAACCACAACCAAACACCTCTGGGTTTGCTCCGTTGAACTTTCCGATGCAGTCACACCATATGTTAACACTAGTGGCCACCCCTTGTTATACGTTGAAGGCATGTGTGGAGTCCATGACGGCGGTCACAAATCTGTCGCACCGGCTACAGAGTAGGACAAATGAGGTGCAGCAGTTAAACTCCCAGCTGGCTCTGCTCCAACGCATGTATAAGGATGCGCGAGCAGAGATGAGCGTGCTAAGGGCAGAAAACAAGGAGTTGAAGCGGAAGGCCACCGTGATGTTCCGATTTGGAGGGCCGCCATATGCTGCAGTGGAGGAGCAGGGGGGAGTAAATGTGCTCGGTGGCGTGGGAAATCCGGAGGCAACACCGTCAAGGGCCGTCCAAGACGGAGGAAAAAAGAATTACATAAAATGTTAACTTCCCTCATTTACTACAAAATGGTAAAAATCATTCTACTTCACAACACTTACATAGGGTTCAACATCTTCTGGCAAATACTCGTCCTCAAAATAATTATCATCATTCCCCAAGTCCCCTGTACAACAATAAGGAAGAGTGATATGATCACCATAAATGGAGATGCTAGAAGAAGGGAAGACCTAAGCTGACATGAGATGCAACAATGAAAAAATATATGAATTTATTTAATTTAACTGAGCATATAGCCCTTGATGGAACATAATGGCAAAAAAAGATTATGCAGCCAATGACCACACTTGATTAGGACACAAGGCTTAGTTTGGTTTAGTTAGTTTGATTTTGACAGATCCTTAAGCTTTTAATATGTGATTATCTGAAAGCAAGAATAAATTCACTGCTTGAATAAATTACTGAACAAATTCATAATAATAGCAGTTAGTCCTGATTCTGAAGCCAACCAAAATATTTATAGGGAAAAACACTATTTTAAAATGTCTAAACTGCAAACAATACATATCAAATGAAATGGTTCTGCAAAACCACTGGATATTAAGTCATATTAAAAGATCTCTTAAAGATTTCTACTCCATTTTTTCTTTTCAAAGAATGTAACAGAATCTTTTGCAGAACTCAAGGTTAAATACTATCCATCTAAACAAACATAACTTACCAAAATTGTATCACATGGGTATTATATATCACATGGGCATCCATAATATCTGACACCTATCCATTCTAATGACACACCTCAATTGTATCATAAGGGCATCCATTGCCCTCTCTTTTAGGTTAATCACCTTGAGTCACATCAAATAAATGTTGAACAACAATTTTAACTCCCCAAGTTTCAGATAGCGTTACATAACCTTCTCTTATGATAAAAGCCTAAAATACCCAAGCCCTGTGCGAGTTTTTTAATTTATATTTTCTGAAATAAGTCTCCTCTCCAACCTTGACCCCCTAAATAAGAACTAATGCACTTGCCTGGTTAAAATTGATGACCCCAAAATTAAAAATAACAAAAAAAAGAAGAAAAAAAAAAAAAGAAAAAAGAAAAAAAAGGAGAACAAAATTTGAAGGACTTACTGATATTTTTGTACTCATTATGTATAACTCCCACAAAATTGGCCAAAGATGTGTTAAGCTTAAGCTTTTTGGAAATAGGCCCAACAATGTGTAAGACATATACAAATTATTTATCTTTATCTATGACACATGTGTCCGTACTTGTTAGATTTTGTGCTTTGAAATTTCATCCCAGCCTCAAAAGGACGAACATTGTGGAAAAGAAAGGAGGGAGTAACTAATTACAGAGTAGGCAATATTCACCCCCTCTGGGCACAAACATGCACACTTTCATAAACAATGCCCAACTTTATGAACAAAAAAAAAAAAATACAAAAACAAAAATTCAATCGCCCAAAATACCATCAAAACAAACAAACAAACAAACTTGAGAACAAAAATATTCAGAAACTCGAAGGAAATATACGAGGACAGTTAATCAAAGGAAGAAACAAAAGAAATTTTTTGGTATTTCTTAAACAAAAGAAAGATAAGAAGTGATTACCATCTTCAAATTCATCGAAGAGGAGGTGGTCTTCGTCGTCCATTGACACTTCTTGGACGATGGTTGGCTTCAAAACTGGCTGGGAATGTGAATTTTTCTTCCCGGCGTGGACAACAAAGGACTTGGAGGGAATTTGGGCAAATGGGTATTGTTAAACAATATGATGTATATTATTGATTAATTGATAATTACAAGATTGTTGTATATTTACAAAGAGATTTACACTCTCTTTATAGAGAGGAGAAAGCCAACATTGGGTGCCAATTGAGGCACCGAAAGCATAAAGCAAACTAAACATAATGATACCACTAGCATCACTAACATATAATACTAACATATTTTAACAGGTATGACCAAAACGGGAAGGAGAAATTATGGCAAATCCTGAGAAGGCAAACATTGTTGGGCCTAGTTGCTATTGTTGAACCCCAAACCCCACCACAAGCTTCCCTCAAGCTCCATGCTGTTAAATCCATTTTCTTCTCTCTCAGTCCAAGTGTAGTTTTTGCTGAGGATTTATACGCTAATTTTTATCTTGAAGATAAGAGTTTTTTTTTTTTTTTTTTTGAAAAAAATATTATAATAAATAAAATGTGAATAAAAGTAAATTTATTTTAGGGAGACTTATTTTAGACACTTATGGTAGGTTAAATTTCGTGTAATTTTTTATAGAGTCTCAAGTCTTATTTAGATAGGAATGTATTCCACAAGATTCTACATAAACGTAATGTGACATGACACTTACATAAACGTAACGTAACGTGACACCTACATAAACGTAACGTGTCACGTTACGTTTCGCAAACTTAATGAGTTTTTATTTTTTTAAATTAAATGTGAAAATGTAACTGGTTTATGTTGGTGTCACGTTACGTTTCATATGTTGAATGTTGCCATAGATCATAGGTGTCACATTACGTTTATATAGGTGTCATGTTACGTTACGTTCATATAGATGTGATCTATAATAACATACAATTTCTTATATAGGTAATTGAATGTTGTCATAAATCATAGATGTCACGTTACGTTTATGTAGGTGCCACGTTACGTTTATGTAAGTGCCACGTTACGTTACGTTTATGTAGATATGATCTATGGTAACATGCAGAAATTTCATATTACCATAGATCATAGGTGTCACGTTACGTTTATGTAGGTGTCACGTTCCGTTATGTTTATATAAATATGATCTATGGTAACATTCAATTTCCTATATATAATTTTAGTATTATTTATGATATTAACAATTAATATTGAGGGTAAATGTGTCAACAAACTTCCCACATGACTTATGGGAACGTAAGTTTTTTAGTAGGACCATATGTAACATAAGTCTTCCTAACAGGACTTATAAATAATTTTCTTTTTATTTTATTTTATATTTTTATATTTTTTAAATGTATATCTAAATTTATGATTGTTTAAATTTTTATATAAATTCACAATTGAAACACAGGGACAATATCCTTGCAAATTTTACTTTTCCATTCATGCATCATTAATAAGGCTGACCGAAGTAAGTAAGCAGAGAGACCAAAATAAAATTTTGATAAAAAAAACAAAGATTAAAGTGAAATTCTAATAAAAATATAAGAATGCGAATAAAATAAGAAAAAAGTATCATATATGATTCAAATGATAACTTCGGTTAATTTTATTAATAATTGATAGATAAAGAGTTAACATTACAAATTAACTTAAATTACAAGAATTAATTATCACCACGATTAAAAGTGGACGAACCAAAATTAAATTTTAATAAAAACAAAGGATCCAGGCACCAAGCCCATAGGAGAGTGTCAAAGCCCTGTTCGGCTTAAATTTTAAATAGAAATCAGTAACATTTGACCTGTTTGGTAACTATTTTATTTTTAATTTTTAATTTATATTTATAAAAATTTTAAAAGTTGTCATAAAAATTTATTTAATAATTTTTTTAATTTATAAATAGTTGTTTCATTTTAAATTGTAATTATCATTATATTTAGGTCTTGTTTATCAACTATATATTTTAGTTAAAAAGTCAAAAAGTTATATATAAGTTGTTACATCACTGTTTCTACTTTTCTGCATATCTTTTCGTAAAAAATCAAAAAATTACTAAAATAATATGTTCCCAAACGAGACCTTGATAACTAAAATAGTAAATGAAAAAAGTGTGGGTTAATTGAAACATATTTAAGGCGCATAATTTTGACATTACGTTGATTTTTTATCATCACTAAATAAAAATTAGATTTGATTAAATTTTGAATTGATATAGCTAAGGATTAATAGTGCCCCATGAATCAAAATCTTGGCTCTGCCAAACCAAACTAAATCAAGAGTTAAGTCCTATCAAATGGGATCGGCTGCATGAATCTTTCTTCTTCACTTGACTCTATCTAAGGTCATTTCGTTAGTCAAATTAAGAAGATTCATATCTCTATTTACTACACTAGTTCACGTCAATCTAAGTCTACTACTTCTCTTAACACTACTATCCACTGCCACTGTATCACATTTCCTTAATACTACTTCTGTTGGTCTCCGTTGTATATAACCAAACCATCTCAATTTATTCTCCATTGTACGAGCATGAAATAATGTTCTCGTATAATCCTGTTGATCAAGTCTGCGCACCTCCAAACGTCATCACTTTACTCCCTAAAAACACAAACTTGAGCTAGCCGGTGGGTGTGTGCCAGATACCTCTCCGATGCCTAAGTCAGCAAAATAGACAAATAGACAAAAGCTCTGTGTATTCGAGAATCAAAGTTGTGTTACCTGTACATAGGTTATGTTGTGAGCTTTTATAGTTTTTTCCTGGCACAATCCTAGTAGGACTCTTATTCCTCCATGTAAAGTCCTCCGAGGAATCACACTCCTGAAAGATAATGTTTATCGTTCAACACCCCTCTCACTGCTTAAACCAAGTGAGATGGTTTTACCTTGGTTAAATGACAGTATGACCAAGCTAACACTAGCCCTTTGCCATGCTTAATCCAGCACCTTCACATGCAACATATAGCTTGGTTCTTGTTCACTTATACCTCGGTTTTGTTTGTTAAGACCGAGTTAACTACACTAACTTTTGACCGAGCTAACAAGAGCAAAATCCACCATAAGAAGCCAAAATACCTCAGCTCCGAATACTATGACCGAGCTTATAGCGATCCCGGTCTTTCCCCATTTGGTTGTTGTATCCGGACTTAGGTTCCGTGGAGCTTGTTGTTGTATATATCTCAATGTCATCCTTTGATTCCTTATTTATGAGTAATAGGATGTGTTGGGCAGGTTTGTTACAGGTTTGGTGTGATTGGGAGCAAATGGTTGCTGCCCAGTTTTTGGTGTCTTCGCTCGAGCGAGAACTATGTCGCTCGAGCGAGCTCTGTGTTTTAGGTCCTTCGCTCGAGCTAGGGTTCCTTCGCTCGAGCGAGAGTTGAGTTTTGTATCTGGTGGCTCGAGCGAGAAGTCCTTCACTCGAGCTTGCGTCTGCGTCTGATTCTGGACCTGAGAGCTGTGTTTCTTGGCTCGAGCGAGCTTTCCTTTGCTCGAGCGAGCGAGGTCTAGGTTTTGAGTTTCTTTGCTTGAGCGAGCATTCTCTCTCTCTCTACACTTATCTTCTCTCTAGGAATTGATCTACTTCTAGTGAGTTCCTACCCTAATCTCTTTGTAAGAAAGGTAGAGGGTTGTATGGGCTACATTTTAATCTGAAAAATCTTGGATTTGGCGCACTTTGGGTTTTGGTCATCTTCTCCATTTGAGCTCTTCATTTCGAGGTAGGGATACCCTACTCCATCCTATGAGTTTTGTCATAAATTTTGGGCATTTTGATATGTTGGGGTTGTTGGGTAATTTTTGGAAAAGTTAGAGTTTGTTTGGTAATTTCTAAAAGAGGGGTTTTCCATGTTTGAGTCATGTTTGTGTTATAGACTTGAAACAGAGGTTGTTTATGGATTATGGGTGAAAAATGAGCCTTAGGGCTATTATTGGAAAAAGGGGGAAAATGCCCTAATTGTAATGAATAATTAATTTGGGGAAATGTGAAATTGAGTTGAAAATAATGAAATTGGGAGATTATGGGATTAAGTGGTGTAGTTGGATTAATTTATCACTCACCTATGAAAATGTTGATATTATATCTGTTAATGCATTTATGTTCTATTTAGAAATATCTGCTTTGGGCTATCGGTGGAGGATAGTCTTGATTGTTGTAGACCCTACATGTTGATTAGGGAAAACCGAAACTAATCACATTGAATATGTCATCGAATATGACAGTTGGAATAATACATCAAATATGTGTATTGAGTGATCCCTGTATATGATAATTGTTTATATACTTGGAATATGTGTATTGTGTGGGAGGAGATAGGGGATGGACTCCATTAATACAACAAATATGTGTATTAAATTGAAGTATTGATACAACAAATATGTGTATCTATTGTGAAATATGGAAGTGTTAGTATATGAGTCTATAACTCATATACTAACACCCTCAAAAGTATTACAAATTTATACTTTTTAAGTGTATTTATGTTAGGTGTATCTAAAAATTAAAAAAAAAAATTGCTTAGAATATTAAAAAAAATCAATAAAAAAAAACACAGAAAAATAAAAAAAAATTATTTTTTAAAAAAGTGAATCCTAAAGATCCAAACCAAACATGCAAATGGTATTATGCTAAATGTGTGAATGCGACTAACTGTATTTTCTTTTAGGACTGGGCTTTCCTCCGATCCGTGTTCGGACTGAAGGATACTGTTCAGCCAACGGGGATTGGTAAAGGATAACCCAATCAATTTTCTTTCAAAAAGCCCCTGAGTAGGAAATGCCTACCTTAATAAGGACATTTTATAATTTCTATTTTTTTATGACAATATTGCCCTTCTATATATATGTATCATATATTTGAAATCTGAGCTGTATACGATCTGCTACAATTTGCGAAATCAAGAACGAAATCAATGAAAACGATCTCCAAATTTGAAGATCTCGCAGCCTAAGATCTATCCCTTGGTCAACAATAGACGATCTCGCTGATCTCTCCCTTGGTTAACAATAGATGATCAACACTCTCAATTAAACGAGAGTTTCATTGAGATTTGTGAGTGTTGATCGAGTTTTAGAGGTTTTTCTTCTCAATTAGGTATGTTGATTTGTTGATTATTTATTTATTTATTTATTATTTATTTTTGTTGTGTTTGATCTGATTTTGTTTGACAAAATCAAAGTAAAATTTTACTCTGGTTCTATTGCTCTGTTTTTTGTTTGAGAGAATGAGTTTACTCTAGTTCTATTGCTCTGTTTTTTGTTTGAGAGAATTAGAGTAAAATTTTTACTCTGGTACGTGCTCTGTTTAGAATGAGAGTAAAATTTTTCTCTGATGTTAGAATGACAGTAAAATTTTACTGTCAAGAGGTGGTCATTGCCAAACACTTCAATCGCTACAAAATTTTACTCTGCCTCCGCTGACGTTGATCATGTTTGTTGCAACTTTTGCTTAGGTAAAAATAGCTTAGATAAGCTAAAATTTTGATTATTGAGAAGATAATATGTTCTTTTAGCTTATACATTTTAGTTATCGATTTTTAACTCGCAAAAAATTGCACCGAACAAGTTCATTGTCTGCAAAGAATACCATTTCTATGTGTTTGTGTAGGTTTATATATATGTATATCTATACACAAGTTATTAATAATTCATAATCACGGTTTGTGTTGGAATTGGGTGGGCATGAACTATTTTTAGACCTAGAGAACTTCATAAAGCTTTCTGTAACATTTTACTTTTATTTCAGAGTAAAATTTTACTTTTAGATTCTTTCTGTAACATTTTACTCTTATTTCAGAGTAAAATTTTACTTTTAGATTCATGTCTCAAGTTGTGTTGGTGACACACTGTATGAGTTGTCAATTTTTGGCAAACCAAATAGTAAAAATTAATTCTAAAATATAGTACAATGTTACACTAAACCACAGTAAAATTTTATCAATTCAAACTAAATACAAATTGACTTTTGGACTTATAGTGACAGTAAAATTTTACTTTGATAATGAAAGTAAAATTTTACTTTGATTGACAGTAAATTTTTACTATTAATTGATTGCAGATTTGTAAAATGGTTCCACATCTTATGTTGTTATGCAAGTATGGTGATCGTACCATTGTGTTCAAGGTTGTGTCAAACTGCACGTTGAAAGATTTAACTAATTTCTTAAGTTGTAAATTGAAGAAGTTTGACAGTTGTGGTTGCATATTGTTATCATACTGTTTGCCTGAACATTCGCAATGCATGATTGACGATGATTTTGATTTTCAGAATATGTTATCACTTGTTTATCCCCTTAGTGTTGACCAGGTTTATGTGACTATTACTGAAATAGGCATTTCAAATGAAAAACATGGAGTTAGAAAATCAAGGGACGCCAGTGAATCCATCATTACTGATGATGAAATGGATTTACTCCCTATGTTTTGTCAACATGAAGAAAGGACTTTGTTGTCTTGTGGATGGATGAATGGAATTACTCATGTAGGTTAAAGATTTATTGGAGGTGCAAAGAATTTCTGGACTGCATTATGTAAATATATCATTGATATAGGATTTGAGTTTGTGTATGTGAAGAATGAGAAGTGTTGGGTCACTGCTGTGTGTTCAATGCGGGAGTCCAAAGCTTGTTTATGGCGAGTACATGCATCTCTAGAAAGCGCTAATAATTTTTTCTACATTAGGACTCTAAATGATAAGCATACTTGTGGAGTTGCAGTTTGTACTTCTAAAAACTCAAGGATGAGTTCAAATTTGGTTGCAAGTTTGATAGTTAATGAAGTTTGTGGGAATCCCCAAACTCATCCAATTGATGTTGTGCGTCAATTTACAAATCAATACGGGCTCACCATTACGTACAATCACGCTTGGTTGGGAGTTGAGAAAGCTAGGACTACTACTTTTGGAGATTTCTCTATGTTTTATGATGAGATTCGATGGAATATGGATATTGTAATGAGCACAAATCCTATTAGCTATTTGCGTCTTGACTATAACCATCAAAGTGAACGGTTCAAGAGGTTTTTGTTGCGTTTAATGCTTCCATTCAAGGGTTTAGGCATTGCCGTCCTTTATTGTTTATCGATGGAACTTTTCTGAAGGGGAAATATAAGGGCACCTTATTAACAGCTACAGAGAAGGATGGGGATCAAGGTAGATATTACTATAGTTTATTCAAAAGTAACAAGTTACTTATTCTCAGAGTAACATGTTACTTATTTTCAGAGTAACATGTTACTATTACTCAGAGTAAAAATCTATTATATTTGTCATTTTCGTTTAATATACTTACTTATTGTAAAATGTTATTTTTCAGGTTTTTTCCCTCTTGCAATGGCAATTGTCGATACGGAGACCATAGATAGTTGGGAATGGTTTTTTATGCGTTTGTCGAATATATTGTTAGATGAAAGACCAATTACCTTTATATCTAATCGGAATGCAGGACTCTTTGAGGCTTTACCCAAGGTTTTACCTACTGCTTACCACTATTTTTTTCTCCAACACTTGAAAGCCAATTTGAGGGATAGGTTCTCCAGTCCAAGTTTCAGCAATACTTTCAGGAGTAAAATAGTTTTTTTGTTTTCTTCATGTGCTTATGCTTCGACAGTGGGATGTTTTAATCAATGCTTGAAAGAATTACAAGATAAGGGAAAAGGGATCGTTTGTAAGTTTCTATCCAATTTTCCCTATGACAAGTGGACTAATGCATATTTCATAGGACAAAAATACGGTGAAATGCACTCGAATGTGACAGAGTCTTTCAATTCATGGATCCTTCAAGCTCGCCATTTGCCCACTATGAAGATGATTGATTCAATTAGGTTGAAAATCATGGATTTGATGTCGAGAAGGAGAGAACAAAATAAGAAATGGAATACTTTTCTTTGTCCGGAGATGGATTCAACATTAGTAAATGCTCTTAAAAGTAGAAGAATTTGGTTAGTTAGTCGTTCAAGTGATCATGTTTTTGAGGTTCAATCCTGGCTATCGGTTAGCGTTGACCTCTTGAATAGAACTTGCCCATGTTACCAATGGCAATTGAATGGATTTCTTTGCGCTCACACGGCGACCGCTATCCAAAAGAGCGGAGGTGATTTGTATGCACATGTGGAACCATTTTATTACATTAGTAAGTTCAAAGCTTGCTATGCTGAGTCCGTTTATGCAAAACCCATTGCTGAGAAACCTCTTGTAACTATGGATGATCTTATTGTCCTTCCTCCAATTTGTAAGAAGCCACCTTGTAGGCCAAGGAAGAATAGAATTCCATCTAGGGGTGAGAAGATAAGACGAGTACAGTGTGGTAGATGCGAGAAGTACGGTCATAATAGAAAGACTTGCAAGGAGACATTGCCGTAAAAGACATTATTGATTTTGTAATAGAAATATGAAAATAATGCAGTTCTTCTGCAATAAATAGTCCATAGCAATAATAATATAGTAGTTTAGACTAGATTTGTAAGGAGACATTGCAATAAAAGATATTTTTACTATGTTCTTAAATGGTTGTTTGTTCAAGTTTCTGATTTGCTTTGTGGTTGATGTGACGCCCCAAATTTTAAGGATATCACAATAAGATTTAGAACTTAAAATCAATGTTGCCACCAAACATCATTAACATCCATTAATTAACAACCCATAAATTTAAAGTTTTTAAATTACAATTCTAATAAAACTTAAAACTTAGTCTCGGTACGTAAAAAAAAAGATTACACAAATATAAAAGAAAATTAGAGAAAAACTAGGAAAACTTAGAAAATAGTTTGTGGAACTTGGGGACTCTTCAAGCTAACCAAGACTGAATGTCGCCTTGCAAGGCCTCGGTGTTTCCTTATTTTCTTCGGTACCTGGCATAAAATGCCAGGGCAACGAGAATGCCAATGAGCGACGAGCTCAATAATATACTACAACCCGGAAATACCCACCCTGATAATAATACCCACAATTAATGAATAATGCGTAGTAACAAAATAACATGTAGCATTTAATAAGCATAATAGGAATGCCAACAGTTAAAATAATAATAATAGATAAATAAATTGATAAATAAAAAAAATGGCAAACGGAAATAGTAATTCATCATAAGGAGAATGCACACTTTTCTTTTTAAATTCTCATTAATTTAGTTTATCAGATAAATTTAAGTAACTCCTCGTAGAGCATTATTTCCACTCAACCGCTAAGCAATGGCCATGAGCAATTCTGACCCCCCCTTGGTCAAATATTCAAATGTTACTTGCTGTAACTACCAACGATGCCCACGCACCAGGGTTACGTACCCGAGTCGTGACATCACAGTCTGTCCCAAGGGAACGGTCTATGTTGTGACACCCGCACCACCAACCTTATATCGCCTACACCGATAAGAGCCGAAATACCTTCTCGTGCCATGTTAGGGTTTGCAACTCACTGGCGCAAGCTTCTAAACCGGGCTCACCCGTCACTTTTAAATTTTTAATGTATCATCGGTTCAATTTCGTGTTTCTTTACTTCGTCGAATTTACATTTTTATGCATGCGCGAGTTTTAGTTTGAGAACCACAGTGACCTAATATTTATATAGCATGACACAATCATATATGGCAACCAAAATAAATGTGATAGAATGTCTTAGAAATCATCACAAAATTTCTTAAGAATTCACACGATTCTTCTTTTAGCACTGTATGGTCAGACAAAAAAAATATGAAACCCATACCAAATGATATTCAACCATTATAATATTTTAACTAGTGCTAGTTCATCGAATCAGGAAAATATTTTGAGAAGAATACCAGGGCTAAAAATGATTTTAAAATGGATAAATAATTTTTGGAAGAAAACTGGTTTTCTACGACAGTGAGTTATATTACCCTCCAACACAGGTGTTCTATGTTTGAAAAATAAAAAGGGGCCTGAAACGGTGTCGAAAAGAGGCATGGTCAGAACGGTTTGCTAATTTTTTGATTTTAGAACATATTTACAGAAGGGTGTGAAGATTGAAAACCAGTCGAAGATGGTCAAATAATTTTTATAAGAAAACTGGACAGATTCTGTCACATTTTGGAAAAATTGGCGTTTCTCTCTCAATACTTAATAAAAAAATTATGAGACCAGCGGCATTTGAAAGGTAACTTACAAATATAACTTTTCCAATTTGAATCACTTGAAAATTCATTCTGTGGAATAAACAGTGACTTGGTAAAGTCAGCATTGTTGTTGCCTCCAAACAGTAATGAAGTTAAAAATATATTCAGGCCATGAAACGTTGTCAAATAATTTTCTTCAACATTCTAAAACCATGAAAACATGTTAAACTAACTCCAGTAGTTTCAGATTTTTTTTGAAAGCGTTCTCATGAGTTTGTTTAGGGTTTATTCAAAACGGACTAAAATCTGTTTTGCTGGAAGTTTATTAGTTTTGCGAAAAACACACTTTGTATCTACCATGAATCACATGCAAGACTAAAAAATTGTTTCTTACTATTATTTCCATGTGAAACTCTAATCCTTCATATTTACTTTCATTAGTGATAACATAAAATAATATTGACAAAAAGTAAACACAAATTCATAAGCATGCGAGATTGATTCAACAATGGAGAATACTCGATCACATAAAGAGCAAAATCATTAGCTAAGCCACCTAACCCATATTTGTAAAAAGGACAGAAATCACATAATCATAAGATTATCATTCTATCCAAATGTAACATGCATTGAGTATTTGCGTATTATCAATACACATTCTTGCATATTTTTAATGTGTAGATTTAAGAAAAACATCTAAGGGAGGATAAGGGTTGAGTATTTTTACCTCAATGAAGTAAAAAAAAAAAATCCCAAGTGTTGAGCCTTTCTTCCCCTCTCTTCTCTCCTTTCCCTCTTGCTTTCTCTCCCCCTCTTTCTTTTTGTTTTGCTCAGTTACGTGTGTGTGTGTAATGGGGTTAAATAATGCTCCTAAATATAGGAGTTTAAGGGCCTAATTTATTATTATTATTACTATTATTATTTTATTTTTACTTTACTTCTCTTTTAGCTTAGGAACTATGATCTAAGGCCCCGTTGTTTTGGGAGATAAAATGGAGGGGATTGATAGTGAGGGAATTAATAGTGGGGTGATTGTTAGTGAGGGGATTGATAGTGAAGGGATTAATAGTGAGGGGATTGATAGTGAGGAATTGTTAAATTATTTTTATATAAAATAATAAAACAAATAAAAAATATAAAAATTAAACATTAGTATTTTCAAAAAATTCCCAATATATAAAAAATAAAAAAAATAAAAAAATTTCTAATCCTCTCACTATTTTTCTAATACCATCTCTACCTTCTCCTTACCAATCCCCCTTCCTTCTCCTCCTTACTAGTCCCAAGGGATTACTAGTCCCCTCCCTATCTCTCAAAACAAACGCCCCATTCTCAATCCCCTCATCACTATCAAACCCAATCCCCTCCCTATAACCCCAAACAAACGAGGCCTAAGAAAATAGATTACAGTTGGTTTGCATGCTGTGGCAACCTTGACAAAGGCTTGAAATTGCCATCTATGCATGTAGGCATGGAGTGTGGCAGTGAGCAAAGGCATGCATTGGCATGCTTGGGCCGAATTTCTCTGCCCAACATAAATTTTGATTTCTTTTTTTTTTGTATAAAATAAAAATCAATTGAATATATATATATATATATATAATCTAGTCAAGATATTTTGCTCCCTACTATTCTCTTACTAACTTAGTTATTATTTGTTTAACTCATTTAGTTTCCACAATTATACTTAGATACAATTTTTATTTTTATTTTCACAGAAAGATAAATAATTTTATTTAAAGGAATCTAATATTGGTATTAACAATGATGCTATTAACATTATAATTCAATAATTTAATAATCACTGTTAACTGACTTAATATTATTATTAATCAAACTAATTAGTTGTCTAAAAATTCAAGTTCTCACAGCCTATCCTCCGTAAATAATTTCGTCCTTGAAATTTTAACGCGTACCTTTATCTTCAAACAACTGAGGGTAATTGGCTCGTATTGCATCCTCTCTTTCCTAAGTAGACTCCTCCACTCCTCGATGCTGCCACAACACTCGCACCAAGTGGATGACTTTGCCTCGTAGGTTCTTTTCTCGTTGATCCATAATCTTTATAGGCCTTTCCTCAAAGCTTGCATCTTCATTGAGATCAATCTCTCCCCAGTTGATAGCATGGGAAGGATATGGCTCATATTATGTCGCCTTGCAAGGCCACGATGTTTCTTTCATTTTCTTTGGTACCTGACATGAAACGCCAGGGCAACGGGAATGCCAATGAGCGACGAGCTCAATAATATACTACAACCCAAAAATACTCACCCCGATAATAATAATCACAATTATTGAATAATACGTAATAACAGAATAACATGTAGCATTTAATAAGCATAATAGGAATGCCAATAGTTTAAATAATAACAATAGATAAATAAATAAATGGCAAACGGAAACAATATTTCATCATAAGGAAAATGCACACTTTTCTTTCAAAATTCTCATAGATTTAGTTTATCAGATAAATTTAAATAACTCCCCGCGGAACACTATTTTCACTCAACCGCTGAGTAATGGCCACGGGCAATTCTAACTCCTCCTTGGTCAAATATTCAAATGTTACTTGTTGTAACTACCAATGATGCCCACGCACCAGAGTTACATACCCGAGTCGTGACATCACGGTCTGCCACAAAGGAACGGTCTATGTTGTGACACCCGCACCACCAACCTTATATCGCTTACACCGATAAGAGCCGAAATACCTTCCCGTGCCATATTAGCATTCGCAACTCACTTGCACAAAATTCTAAACCGGGCTCGCCCTATCACTTTTTTTAAAAAAAAATTTAATGTATGATCGGTTCAATTTCGTATTTCTTTACTTCGTTGAATTCACATTTTTATGCATGTATGAGTTTTAGTTTAAGAACCACAGTGACATAAGGTTTATCCAAGCACAACACAATCATATATGGCAACCAAAATAAATGTGATAGAATGCCTTAGGAATCATCACAAGATTTCTTAAGGATTCACACACTTCTTCTTTTTCAGCACTGTATGGTCAGACAAAATATATATATATATATATGAAACCCATACCAAACGAAGTTCAACCATTATAATATTTTAACTGGTCCTAGTTCATTGAGTTAGGAAAATACTTTGAGAAGAATATTAGGGCAAAAAACGATTTTAAAATGGAGAAATAATTTTTGGAAGAAAACTGGTTTTCTGGGACAGTGAGTTACATTAACCTCCAGCACAGGTGTTCTGCGTTCGAAAAATAAAAAAAGGGCCTCAAACGGTGTCGAAAAGAGGCATGGTCAGAACGGTTTGCTAAATTTTTGAGTTTAGAACATATTTCCAAGAGAGTTTGAAGACTGAAAACTAGTGGAAAATTGTCAAATAATTTTTATAAGAAAACCGAACAGATTCTGTCACATTTTGGAAAAATTGATATTTCTCTCTCGATACTTCATAAAAAATTATGAAACCAGCGGCATTTGAAAGGCAACTTAAAAATCTAACTTTTCCAATTTGAATCACTTAAAAAATCATTCTGTAGAATAAACGGTGACCTGGTAAAGT
>NW_021024562.1:1317268-1329772 GCF_004153795.1 Camellia sinensis
TTTCGGTGTTTAACAGCCCATTTTCGGGACCCCGAACTGCGTGTTTTGGCCCCGGAACATTCGTTTTGCAACGGTTTTCGTTCAGATGTGTGATTTCGCGCTCGAGCGGGTTCTCTAGCGCTTGAGCGGGTTCTCTAGCGCTTGAGCAGACCTCTGTTATATCAGTTTGGGACGTTACTGAAGACGCTCGAGTGGGCTGTTGGGCGCTCGAGCGGAGATCGCGGGACAGATTCTATAAATTCGCGTGTTGGGTCAGATTTTAGGATTACTACTCCAGATCTTCTTTTTGGATTTTAGGGTTTATATCTGGGGATACTTTGTGAGTTTTCTTTGATTTTTTTGTTGAGTATTCAACTCATGGTTTAAAGAGAGTACATCAAAGGTTGTGTTTTGTTCTACAAAAGAGAGAGTTGTTCTTCGGTGGATTCTGAAGAATTCGAGCCTGAAGCTTTGGTGGATTCCGGAGTGGCTCATCGTAAAGACAATTCCGAGGTGAAGACGGGTTGGAAGAGGCACATAGAGGTTGGTTCAATTAGGCGTGGATTCGCTAGGTAATTGAGAGTATACTTGTGTAATTCCTTTAAATCTTCTTAGTGGATTGTTTTGTGGCTGTTGCCCGTGGTTTTTTTAATCACAGTTGAAGGTGTCCAATTGTGGTTTTTTCCACGTTAAAATCGTTGTGTTGATTTTTCTTGATTGTTTGATTGGGATTGTTATATACTGCTTAAAATTGTTACATAATCACAAATTAATATCTAGGGGATTTCTAGATTCTTCACAACTATCAAACTCCTCTCTCATGTCGTGCACGATTCCTAAATATCCATTGTACCCCCATTTCGTAACCCACAAATTTTGAATTACAAAAAACTTTCTAAAATTTTCTTTATCGTAACCAATTATGGCAACTACATGGCAAAAAATTTATTTGTTACAATCTTCTCCTTCATATAATACATCCCTATTAGACCGGAAGAATTTTGAACCAACGACCATGGTTGCTAATACCAGTTGAGTTGTCACTGCCAACCTCAGATATTCCTCATTGTATTGGGATATTTTGATGAAACCATCAATAGTTTGTTTTTTTATTGTATTATTACTAATTCTCAACATTACACCATTAGTTTTTGCAAACTCATAACAATAGTCAAACAAACCTCCCTTTCCATTTGCTTTTGCGTTTGGATGACAATTTATCAAGTCTTGCCAATTTACCACAGATTCAATTTCTGCAACAATCCTACCCATAGTTTAAATGGTGGTTGCCATACTTAAAGCATAGCAAATATGAATACCATTTTGATTTATTTACTTCCGACATCCATGAAAACGAATTATGGTTTGCAAAATAACCCACTAACCATCGTCAACCTTTTGATGTACGGAATTCTATATAAAAAAAAATAATTAACAAAATAAATAAACTATAAGTCGTATCTATTAAAAACAAAATCAACAAAAAAAAAAAAAACTTACACCAGTCGTTAATTCAATCCATTGACTAGCTACGAATCCATGTTAAATTTATAAAATGCAAGTAACAAACTTCTTAGCCTTCTATTATCATTTTCATTGAATTTCTTATCACACTCAACAAATGCCTTTTGCATTATTTCAGAAATAGTATTGTTTCACACTGTTGACATGTTTTAAATAAACAAAAAAAATTATTGATGAAAGAGAGCGCTATTCCAGTTTCAAATGTTGAGATGAAGGGAGGAAAAGCAAAACAAAAATCAAAATTTAACCCATCTACGAACAAAAAAAATAAAATAAATAAAATAAAGGACAACTTTCTCTACATCAACAAAACCCTCGCTATTGACATTGATTGGGGAAAGGGAGGGAAGCAGCAAAAACGAATCTTTTTGGATATAAAGGAATAGGGTCTTAGCTCATTCAAAGATTTGTTTTTTTCGTTTTCCTCCATTTCTCCAATCAATGTCTCTAGCGAGGGTTTTGGTGATGTAGAGAGGGTTTTGTACTTAATTTTTTTTGTTGGCATGTGGGTTAGGTTTTGGTTTTGGTTTTGGTTTTTGTTTTGTTTCTTTTCTCTTCATCTCAACATTTGGAATTAGAATAGTGCTCTCTTTCATCAGTAGTTTCTTCTTGTTTGTTTACAACTTCTCAACAGTGTGAAACACTTATTTCTGAAGTAATGCGAAAGGCATTTGTTGAGTGCGACAAGAAGTTCAATCAAAATGATAATAGAAGGCTAAGAAGTTTGTTACTTGCATTTTATAAATTTAACATGGATTCGTAGCTAGTCAATGGATTGAATTAACGACTGGTGTAAGTTTTTTTTTTTTTTTTGATTTTGTTTTTAATAGATACGACTTATAGTTTATTTATTTTGTTAATTATTATTATTTTTTTTATATAGAATTCCGTACATCAAAAGGTTGACGATGGTTAGTGGGTTATTTTGCAAACCATAATTCGTTTTCATGGATGTCGGAAGTAAATAAATCAAAATGGTATTCATATTTGCTATGCTTTAAGTATGGCAACCACCATTTAAACTATGGGTAGGATTGTTGCAGAAATTGAATCTGTGGTAAATTGGCAAGACTTGATAAATTGTCATCCAAACGCAAAAGCAAATGGAAAGGGAGGTTTGTTTGACTATTGTTATGAGTTTGCAAAAACTAATGGTGTAATGTTGAGAATTAGTAATAATACAATAAAAAAAGAAACTATTGATGGTTTCATTAAAATATCCCAATACAATGAGGAATATCTGAGGTTGGCAGTGACAACTCAACTGGTATTAGCAACCATGGTCGTTGGTTCAAAATTCTTCCGGTCTAATAGGGATGTATTATATGAAGGAGAAGATTGTAACGAATAAATTTTTTGCCATGTAGTTGTCATAATTGGTTACGATAAAGAAAATTTTAGAAAGTTTTTTGTAATTCAAAATTTGTGGGTTACGAAATGGGGGTACAATGAATATTTAGGAATCGTGCACGACATGAGAGAGGAGTTTGACAGTTGTATTTGTTCATTATGTATTCAGTTATGAATGAATGCTTGTTTGATTTTGATACACTCGTGATGAGATTTACCATTTATTATATATATTTTTATAAAACTTTTTATTTTGATTTATATCTATAGTTGCCTAATAGATTAGCTATACAAATTTTATAATCGTGAGAGGATGATGTGACTCCCTCTTCCAAATGATCCTCTTGTCCCTACCCTTACCCTTGTTATACCCAGGTACGGTTCGGTAAGTTTTATTTGTGTAGCGCTGGTCTACCATTTGGCTATACCTTGTGTTACTTATATATTCTAAATGAAATTCATGTGTGTGGATGGATATTTTCTTTTAATTGTTCACAAAAGCTTATGAAACATAAAAGATCTTGTAGGATTGAGAAACACTTTTTGTGGGCACCCAATGGAAAAAAAAAAACTAAAGAAGTTTAATACTGAGAAGGTGGCATCCCTTACAAATGCTCAGATTCAGAGTTAGGATGTTCTTATTACCCATTCACTGAAATCAAGCTTGAGTGATGCTGATAAATGCTGCCACCAAAAACTCTTTCATAATGATGGTCCAAGTGCTGGTGATCTGTTATGATGTCATGATCTCAAAAGGGCTCTTATCTGTACAACTATTGACTGAATTGTTATAAGCAAATTCTGCACAAAGAGGAGTAAATTCCAATTGTCTAACTTACCACCCATGAGACATCGAAATAAATCACATAAGCTACAGTTTAATAACCTCAATTTGACCATCGGTTTGCAGGTGAAAGGTGGAGAAAAAATAAATGCAAAACTAAAGCACAAAAGGAAATTATAATAGAAAATTGAACTATCAATTTGTATTCAATATCAAGAGTGTAATTAGTTAACCATCATCCCAATATTTGTAGTCTTAACTAAAAGAAATAACAAAGGAAAGATATCCTGAATAAATGAAGTGCACAAAATTGATTCCATAAATTAGATGTCCCAAAATAAGTCAAGCTTAAAGAAATTAGTCCTGATTCATCTTGACCTGCTTCATGTAAGTGCAATGAATCTCTGGCTTCCGTATGTGTTCCCCAGCACAATGGTTTTTCTTCTTCTTTGTGTCTAGTATAAATTAAAGTGGCGTAAAGAGTGGTATGCTATGTGGAGTTTGCTCTTTCCTTTTGCATGGAAATCATAAACAATATCCTAACTATGAATCAGTATCTAGAAAATGCACATTGTGTATGTGTGCCATGTTCAAGCCTTGGAAATTTGATTTAGCTTTTGCTCCTTATGTCCTTTTTGTCTCATCTTTTGGAAGGAATGGAGGATGGTATTAATTGGCGAAGGGTTGGATTGAAATATGTGATGAGTTTGGAGAATGCATAGATGATATTTGTTGGGTCATATGGGAAGATAATCAATTGGAAGTATGATAATATCTATGGTGAATCCTTCTCTCTTGCCATTGATCATCGAAGGGGTCGACTCCAATTCGAAGTTCTTAGTTAGTTGCTTTGACTGGATGAATTTTAGTGATGGAATAATATTGTCATAATTCTTCAGCTGATTATATCATTAAATGACTTCCACCATGTGAAGGTGACACTATACACATCTTCCAAAATATAGTGCACTTTTGTTCCAAAATGGTGAATTTAGATATCGAAAGTTGAGAGGGAGATTTTCACCAGATTGGTGGGTCAGGCAAAGCCCATCAAGGCCTAGCCCTAGCAATCTAGCAATGCAAGATATTTCACACTTGGATTATAGCACAAGTGTTGGGCCGGGCAAAGCCCAACAAGGTTGAGCATTTGCAACCTAGTAGAGTGATATAGCCACACTTGGGGCCTAGCATATGCTTGGGCCGGGCAAAAGCATCCCAAGGTTTGTTGAGTGTGATAAGAAGTACTGTTAAGCTAGAATAGGCTTCTTACCTGCATGTTATAAATTTAGTGATGGAATTGCACCTCGTCACCTAATTGAATCTACGAGTGATGCAAGCTAGTAAAAGATCATATGAGATTCATGTTTGTTATGCTTTTAAGTATGACAAACAAGTATTATTAGTGATGATTTTTCATTTTTTATTTTTGATCGATGAAGTTTAATGATTAGTTGTTAGATTAGTACTTAGGGGAGTTGAACTTAAGCTCTCTCCTTGTAAGCACTTAGGTGGTGTTTGCTTGGAGGGATTCAACCATGGGATAGGATTCGAAATCCAGTGGATGGAATAGTCCATTGTTTGATTCAAATTTTTTGCACCGGATTATTAATAAATCTATTGGATTGTTCTATTGTGGGGGGGGACATGATAGCTCATCCCATGAGATTCGATAGTGAAATTACATTTTTGACCCTCTGCTATTTAATATCTTTTTCCTCATCTTTTCCACATTTGTTCTTTCACAGCAGCAGAACCCTAGGGCTATTTTTTGCTGAACCTTTGAATCAAGTTTAGAATCTTCATTCAGGTTTGAAACTTATTCTACATCTTTGATTTTGTTTGCTATTTATTTTTTATTTCGATTTTCATTGTTCAATACGAGGAATTTAGAGATTTTTTTGTATGATATCGTTTGTCTTTCCCTTTGATTATTTTGTCCTATTGATATGAGGATTAACAAACGCTAACATAGTAACATTAATTCAATAATTATAACTACTACATTTAAACTAATTAATAGATCATCCATTCATAAAAAAGTCATAATAACCATTATGAATTAACATTAACATTAGAAGGGGGAAAAAAAAAGAATAAAAGTTTTACATATTGTGTGTATATATATATAAACCTATAATTTTTTTTATAAAAAAAAAATACAGTTTTAGATATATATACATATATATAAACATATAATTACAAAAAAATAAAAAGTCTTACATGTGTATATATGTAAACGTATAAAAAAAATAAAAAATAAAAATCATTTTCCTCTCGAAGTCGAGAGCCAGAGTGAGAGAGAGAGAGGGGCTTACCTTCGAAGTCGTCTGGATGGGGCTTGTCTGGATGGAAATCGACTGTTTGGGGCTTGGTTTTGTTCTCTGTTTTTTTTATTTGTTTATTTTTTATGTACCTTGGATCTATGGTAGATGGAAAGAAAGAACTATTATATTATTTAAAATTATTACAGCCCATTTTTAGCTCTATTTTTTGTTTAAAGAAACAAAAATCTATGCTCTTTTTTTGTTGTGCGCATGTGTATATACAAAATGAAAAATCTATGCTCTGTTTACAGAGAAAAAAATCTTATTGGCCTCATCTTTACATGTATTTTGATAGTTGATCAACCGCTCGAGCGTAACTCACAGACTCCCGCTCGAGCGCCAACAATCCCGCTCGAGCGGCGAATACACACTCCCAGAACTTCTGCAGAACTAGGTCTTCGCTCAAGCTCCCCACTCCCCGCTCGAGCGGCACTCACGTAACCACGCTCGAGTGGCCAATACCACGCTCGTGCGTCCAACACTGCACAGGCTTGGTGCATGATTTATGGAATGACAATAGGAAGTAGCACATATGAGTTTCTAGTTTGTTGATTTTTTTTTTAACTGATGTTTTAGTTAGTATGGGTTCTTGAAGGACTAATATGGATTTATATCTATGTTGTATATACTCTGATTGAACATCAAATAGAGCAATTAGATTCATGTGTTTGAATTTTTTCTTATTATTAGGATTACTTTTATAACATCAATTTATTTCTCTTTTTTTATAAAAAAATAAATAAATAAATAAATAAATAAATAAATTGAGCTCCATCAGTCGAGCATTGAAGACCTCCATCAGTCAATTTCCATCACGTCGAGCCCCATCTAGCCATCTTCCATCCAGATGACTTTGAAGGTAAGCCCTCTCTCCTCTCTCTCTCTCTCTCTCTCTCTCTCTCTCTCTCTCTCTCTGGCTCTCAGCTTAGAGAGGAAATTGATTTTTTTTTATACGTTTATATATATATGTAAGACTCTTTTTATTTTTTTTGTAATTATATATATATATGTAAGACTCTTTTTTTTTTTTATGACAGAGGCAGTAGTGATGTAATGCCCTAAAAAAAAATACATAAAACCCAACACTTTAGACATGCATTGATATAAAAGAAACCAACCATTTCTATTCATCAGAGTAGTTCTTACAACAGTATTACATGTTAACAACAAAAGCAAATGCCCAATGGGCTTACAGCTTTCCAAGTCAACAACTGGTTAAACAAAAGAAGAGTACTAACTCTATACAAAATAAGCCCTTGGCTTGATATACATGTAATACAAACAAAATAAACAAAAAGAGTCTTCAACTCTCATCATCATCCAAGCTATGTCCTTGGAGGTGGCATACTACCTGTACCTGAAAATAATGTCCCATATAAGGTGAGCCAACGCCTAGTAGAGATATGCTAAACACAGTATGAGCAGTAACTAAGACATTAGCAATTGATAAATGTTCAATTTCCATAAATCAATTCATAACCCATTTCCATTTCATGACCACTGTGTTCATGTTTCATTTCATTTTTCATTTCTTATCAATTTCACAACTTGCATCAACGGCTCAGAACCTGCTCAACCACTTACATGAGACAGTAACTCATATTAAACGTTTTCCATTTTACAATAGATAATCATACTAGTTGTATCAACATCTCAATAGATAAGCATACAAGCTGTATCCACATTTCAACAGATAAGCATATTAGCTATATCAACACTTCCAAAGATAAGCATATGAGCTGTATCAACACTTCCATAGATAAGCATATGAGCTGTATCACCACATTATTTGACAAGCATATGAGCTGTATCAGTGGAGTCCAAGTTGGTTAGGGAGACGACGGAGAAAGTTGAGCTTATCCGTAGGAGGCTTGTTACAGCCCAGAGTCGCCAAAAGAGTTATGCCGACCGTAGGAGGAGGCCTTTGGCGTTCGAGGTAGGTGATCATGTCTTCTTGAAAATATCACCTAGGCGAGGTTTGATGAGGTTCGGGAAGAGTGGGAAGTTATCCCTCGGTTTATTGGTCCCTTTAAGGTCCTTGAGAGGGTTGGCGAGGTTGCTTATCGTTTAGCTTTGTCGCCGCAGTTGTCCGGAGTGCATGACGCGTTTCATGTGAGTATGCTTCGAAAGTATGAGCTGGATCCATCCCATGTGTTAGATTGGACCGACTTGGAGGTAGATGAGGATGCCTCGTATGAGGAGAGACCGGTACGGGTCTTGGATAGGCAAGATCAAGTCCTGCGTGGCAAGACCATTCCTTTGGTGAAGGTTTTGTGGAAACATCACGGAGTGGAGGAAGCCACTTGGGAACGTGAGTTGGAAGTCCGTGAGAAATATCCGGACTTGTTTGTTGATGTGTAACCATGTATTGGTAATTTTGTAATATCGTTGAACTTTAAGAACATTATATGTGTCTTAAGTTGCAAAACATTATGAATGTTTTGATTAATGGAAGTTTGTTTTAACATTGCGTATGTTAAGTATATTGTAGAAATGCAGGCATGACATTAATGTTGCATGTATTATGGAATTGTGAAAAATGAGTTGAAATTGGTAAATTTCAAAGGAATGCATGTTGTTAATGCAGGTTATAATGTGTAATGTGAAATGCCTCTTGAAAAGAAATGGGATCGACCGGTAATGGGTCGGGTTGTTTAATATTATGTTGTAATATTGTTGAGAATGGGGAAAACCTATTTTTGAAAAAAAAAAAAAAAAAACTTATGTTTAATTTTGGGGACGAAATTCTTTAAGGGGGGGAGGTTATAGCGATCCCGGTTGTCCCTTTACTACTCGGTTCCGTGGAGTTGGTAGTTGTATCTATCTGGTTGTCGTCCTTTAATTCCATTTGTGAGAGTTTTAGGATGTTTTGGGCAAGGTTGTTACAGGTTGGTTAGGCCTTGGTTTAAATTCCTTGTTGCCTAGTTTTTAGGCGTTCCGCTCGAGCGGGTCTTCTTGCGCTAGAGCGGGGATTACACACTTCCAGTATTTC
This sequence comes from Camellia sinensis, assembly GCF_004153795.1. Classification (NCBI taxonomy): domain Eukaryota; kingdom Viridiplantae; phylum Streptophyta; class Magnoliopsida; order Ericales; family Theaceae; genus Camellia; species Camellia sinensis. The sequence goes on from NW_021024562.1 coordinate 1,326,222, forward strand.
ATGACCCTGCAAAACTTCTGTAGGTGTGTTTTCTACGCTCGAGCGGGTTTCTTGCGCTCGAGCGGATCACGCTCGACCGGTATTGCTGGCGCTCGAGCGGATAGTCCTTTTCCTGTTAAGTTCTCGGAGATGAAAATCTGCGCTCGAGCGGACTGGTTTTCACGCTCGAGTGGATGTGTTTTGCTTATGTTTCTTGGCGCTCGAGCGGTTATCTATGCGCTCGAGCGGGACCAGATGTTTGCGCTTTACGCTCGAGCGCTCTATTCTACGCTCGAGCGGGTCGTGCGTATATGAGTTGTCCGCTGGGTCTTTTTAAATCACTTTTTCACTTTTCTTCTCTCTCTTACTTTCCCTAAAACCCCATTGTTGAGCTTCTCACTCTAGAACTCTACCTTCTCTCTAGGTATTGATCTAGTAGGAGTGATTTCCTCACCTTTGGCCTTTACAAAAAGGTTGTTGATCGTCGAGGGCTATCTTTTGATCTGAGAAATTCGTGGTTTGGAGCATTTTCTTTTTCTTCACCTTCTGGGTTGGGAGTCATCTTTTGAGGTAGGGATAACCTACTCCTCACTATAGGCTTTGTCTTTAAATTTTAGTATTTGAGATGTTAGGGTTGGTTTGATAATTTTGTGAAAGTTTGGGGCCTTTGTGTAAATTTACAAAAGTTGGGGTTTTAACTATCTAAAACCTAGATGCATGTTTGGCATGGAAAAGTGAAATTAATGTTGAAACATTGATGAAAATGGAACCTAAGGGTTGTAATGTTAATTATGAAAAATGCCCTAATTACATTGGTTAATTAATTCATATAATTAATTATGAGAAATAAGGAATTGATTTGGAAAGGTATGGGATTAAAGGGTGTGGTTGGATTATTTATCACTCACCTAGTTGAAATGTTGATTATATATCCATTGTTGCATTTATTTTCTGTATAGAAATAACTGCTTTAAGCTATCGGTGGAGGATAGTCTTGATTGTTGTAGACAATGCATGATGATTAGGCAAACTGAAACTAATCACTGGAATGTGTCATCGAGTATGACGGTTGAAAGAATACATTAAATTTATGTATTGTGTGATGATGCGTGTAATTATTGTTTATATGCATTGTGTTGTGTTGGAGGAGATAGGGGATGTACTCCACGGTTTAAGGGAAGATAGGGGATGGACCTCTAAACCGGATGCTGTTGGGAGAAGGTAGGGGATGGACTCCATAGATAGAGCTCATATACTTATCTAGTTATGTGTTGACACAGCTCATATGCTTGTCCTTGGAAGTGTGATAGTACTCTTATGCATATCTATGGAAGTGATGATATAGCTTGTATGCTTATCTGTTGGTGTGTGATATAGCTAGTATGCTTATCTATTATGAAATGGGAAAGTGTTTATTATGAGTTACTGTCTCATATAAGTTGTTTGGTCAGGTTCTGAGCCATGGTTATAAATTTAGAATTGAAAAGAATTAGAAAATGGACTGTAACATGGACTTGTATGTCATGAAACTGTAAAGTGTTATAAGTGAAGGTATCAGTGTTGGCCATCTATCAACTGCTAATCTTTTAGTCATTGTTCATATTTGGTTTAGTATATTTCTACTGGGCTGTGGCTCACCCTATATGGGAATATCATTTTCAGGTTACACGGTAGCAATGCCACTCCAAGGGACATAGCTTGGGAGGCTAGAGGCGGACAGCTTTTGTTTGTCTTATTTTCTTTTTGGATTATTACATGTAAATCCAAGCCAAGGGTCTTAATGTGTTAATTTGAGTTAGTAACTCCTTTTTTTTTGTAACCAAGGTGTTAACTTGGAAGCTGTAGCCTCGTAGGGCATTTTGCTTTTGTTGTTAACTGTTAATATTCTTTTGTAAAGAAATACTCTAGATGAATTGAAGAACTTGGTGGATCTTATATATGCTTAGAATGTTGTCTATGTGAGATGGGTTTATTTATTATTTTGAGGGCGTTACAACTTGGTATCAGAGCGTATTGGGTTCGAATACTTTGGGTACGCGGGAAGTGGTTAGTACCACAATGGGTTTGTCTCGCTTGATAGAGACTTAGATGTATTGTTATATGCTACATGCTTAATTGATAACGTGCTTATGTGACTATGTGGGTATGGAATGTAGTTTCTAGGATGTTGATTGGATCCTTGGGTTTCTATGAGTCTTGTTGGAAAGGCACTTGATCAATGTTGTTTCTAACCGGAACTCTAGTAACGCCTCGGGACTATCATTATCCGGAAATGAAATTCGTATGTGTTTATGTGTTTGTGTGCTTACGTGGAATGAATTACAGTTGTCCATGCATTAGGACGTGAGTGTTTAGTTTCAGCACATTTATAAATGTGCTAATGTTCTAAGTTACCTTTATTAGGATGTCAGGACAAGGACGCGGTAGGCGTGGTAGGCGTGGTAGGCAGGAGATGCCATTACCGGAGGAGATTCCGGCAGTGCAGCAGGGAGTTGGTCAGGCCAATGTGGCCGAGCCAGCGGGTCAGCAGGCTATGAGTGCCTTGGCACGAGAGATAGCAGGAGCTTTGGGTATTCTCAGAGCTGGAAATTAGGCAGCTGAGGCAGGGCCTTCTTTCTTGAAGAGGGAGTTCTTCCGGTCTAACCTGGATGAGTTTATTGGGGATCCAAAGGAGCCACTGAAGGCTGACGAGTGGTTAGAACAAATGAGTAAGACGTTCGAGATGCTTGGCATCGAGGACGGGGCACTGAAAGTGACCTTGGCATCCTTCCAGCTGAAGGGAGATGCGGGTCAATGGTGGAAGTATGAGAAGGCTCGTGTTGGTGGTACATGGGAGGCGTTTGTAAATGCTTTGCAGGAGAGGTTCTTATCTGCAGTGGCTAGGGAGAAGCTAAGGGATCAGTTTAGCCGGCTTAATCAGCAGGGTATGTCTGTGGCAGAGTTTGAGGCCACTTTTACTAGTTTGTCTAAGTTTGCACCTGAGTTGGTGGCGTCCGAAGAACGCCGTTGCTATGAGTTTGAGCGGAAGTTGAGGCGGGGCCTCAAGTTGAGGGTTGGTGGGTCTTACATCCGAGAGTATAGACATTTAGTGGATGCTGCAGCTCATATGGAGCTTATGATGCAGGAGGAGGACGAGGAGAAACATAGAGGCTCTAAGAGGAGCCATGATGGTCAGGGTGATGGCAGAAGACAGAGGGGTTCCAACCCTCAACAGTCTCAGGGCGGTGTGGCTAGATCGACCTTTCCGATGCCGAGTACGGGCTCTGGGAGAGGTAGTCAGGGAGGCTTGACTTGTTTTGCGTGTGGAAGTCTTCGGTTTGCCCACAGAAGGGAGGGGGTCAGCGAGCTGCTTCTTCTTCAGCTAGACCTCAGGGCCAGAGTCAGGGTAGGGGCCAGCCTTTGTCTTGCTATCAATGTGGTCAGCCTGGGCACCTGAAGAGGTATTGCCCACAGTTGAGTGCTACTTCGGGAGCATCTGGTTCTAGGCAGATACAGAGTTATCAGCCAGCTCAGTCTGTGCAGGCCTCGAGGGCCAATTCGGGAGCTTCGTCATCCCAGTCTGTGCAGCAGTC
>NW_021024562.1:1343349-1394026 GCF_004153795.1 Camellia sinensis
TTCATCAAGTCCATGAATGCTGCAGGTGCATTAGTCACTCCAAAAGGCATTACCAGGAATTCATAGTGACCGTATCTTGTCCGAAAAGCAATCTTCTCAACATCTTCGGTTTTAACCTTCAGCTGATGGTAGCCCGACCTAAGGTCAATCTTGGAAAAGACTCGTGCTCCTTGTAGTTGATCGAGAAAATCATCAATCCTAGGCAACGGGCACTTGTTCTTAATGGTTACCTTATTAAGTTCTCTGTAATCAATGCAAAGGCGAAGTGTGCCATCCTTTTTCTTAACAAATAGCACGGGTGCTCCCCATGGTGAAGTGCTCGGCCTAATGAATCCCTTGTCCAACAATTCTTGTAATTGTAGTTTTAGTTCCTTAAGTTCAGCTGGGGCCATCCTATAGGGTGTTTTGGAGATAGGTTGCGTTCCCGACATGAAGTCCATAGTAAACTCTATTTCTCTATCGACTAAGTGGCCAGGCAACTCATTTGGAAAGACGTCGGGGAATTCCATAACAACTGGTATGTTGGCTAACTCAACTCTTCCATTCAAATCACTTAGTATACTGCACAAATAACCCTGACACCCTTTTTGGATCAACTTATAGGCTTTCATGGATGAGATTAAGTAAGGTGGGGGTACTACTCCCTTACCCTGGAAAATGACCTCGGGTCGGTTCGGGGTCTTCAATGTGACGCTCTTAGTAACACAATTAATGGATGCATGATTCGCTACTAACCAGTCCATTCCCAATATGACATCGAAGTGAGTCATGCTTAATGGCATCAAATCGACTAATAATTCTACACCCTCAATCACCACAACACACGCACTATATATGGATGCAACAATTTTTGTTCCCCCAGATGGAGTAGATACAGATAACATATAATCAAGGGGTTCTATCGGTCTGTTCAACTTCTTGGCAAATTTAACAGATACAAATGAATGGGTAGAGCCCGAATCAATCAAGATGTATGCAACTTGAGAGCAGATTGAGAGTGTACCTGACACTACCGCTTCAGCATTCTGGGTGTCTCCCGGCACTAGAGCAAAAACCCTGTCCTGTCCCATCTGTGTCCTTCCGACGTTGCTTCCGTGTGCAGAGCCGAGGTGCTCCCATTTTTCTTGCCATCGTCAGCCCTTGCCTTCGGACAATCTTTCACGCGGTGGCCTGTCTCGCCACATTCAAAGCAGGCTCCTGTTGCCCAACGGCAAACCCCGAGATGCGGCTTCCCACAACTCGCACACGTCGGCTTAGCATTACCATCCTAATCTGAGTTGCTGGAATTGCCCACATTCGCCCTCTTCTTGGCATTAAACGGCATCCGACGACCTTCATAGTTCTGTCTCTTCCTCTGACTCTCTCCTGAATTTTGATATCGGTTTAAGTTGGCTTCCGCCAGAATGGACTTGTCTAACACCTCGGCGTAAGTCGGCATATTGAGCATGTTGACTCGATCCTGGATCAGTCCACGTAGTCCACTTTCAAACTTTCTGGCTTTCCTATATTCATCACTGACCATATGAGGCGCGTATCTCGCCAATTCGGTGAAAGCACGGTCGTATTCTGCCACTGTCCTGTGGCCTTGCGTCGGAGCTTGAAACTCGGTGGTCTTGCGATCTCGAACGCTAAGGGGAAAATGCTTATTGTAAAACAGCTCCAAAAATCTGGCCCAAGTTAAACTAGGATTAGCTTCCCGGATCATCATCCACCACCTTCGAGCATCATCGTCTAATGCGAATGCTGCCAATGTAACCTTTTGAACGTCGGTGCTGGGAAAGATCTCGAACAGCTTCTCCATTTCCAAAACCCACGCCTCGGCCTTCATCGGCTCTATACCCCCTGAGAATCTCGGTGGTTTCATCTTCTTAAACTCCCTAATCAAGGCGATCATGCCGTCCCCATACAAGGCTGGCTGCGAAGACACTTGAGGCACTGGAGGAGGTGGAGGCGGAACTGCATGTCGGTCATTCGTCTACTCGGCCTGGGTAGATGTAGCACTAGCATTCTGTTGCCTTATTTGTCTCAACTCATGGGTTAAGCCTTCAACCAGTCTTTCTAGCCTGTCCAGTCTGTCTTCTGATTGATCTCGGCCAGCTGGTGGTCTACCTCTCCTCCTGATGCTATGAGTATGCAAAGTGCAACTTTAAAACAAACTGGACCAAGAATCATGTATGCAAATAACAAAGGGTCATGCCGAGATGATGCACACCTTATCAAATAGCAAGCAATATGATGCAATCCTAACATTTTTCTAAGGGAAATCCTATGCTCTTTAGGACTCAAGTGTGTGAATAACGTACTATAAGAAACTTGTGCTCTGATACCAATCTGTCACGACCCCATTCCGCCCCTAGTAGAATGGTGCCGTGATGGCCAGTAATCTGAGATTACCGAAGGCCAACTTTCAAAATTCACACACAAATAGAGTATACGTATGGGGCTTACAAATGCGGAAGCAATAAATTCAAAGCTAAGTAGTCCATAAGAGCAGTGCATAAGTGAAATGGAATGGCATACATCATTACATATCTTTAATACAACAAAATGAAGTACAAAAAATACATCTTGACCAAAAGGCTTCCCAGCCATCAAATACAAGAATACAATGAAATACAACTAAGAAGCATATTCTTCAAGATGTTGCAAAAGTGCAAAATCCAAAACAAGTGGCAAGTACATCTAGGCATCACCGCCGTCCTGCTCGTCACCTACATATATATATATAAGAGGGTGAGCTTAGATACTCAGTGAATGGTATAAATAATAAAGGGGTTTACATGAATGATAACCGAAATCTTTATCAAATCAAGGACATCACATCTTGTACAAAATCCAAGGCTTTCAAGTTCCAAGGGATGACATTAACAAAGTTTGTGCTACAAATGCTTATAGTCCCCTAGCACGTACGGACTTTCAAAGATTGTGCTACAAATGCTTATAGTCCCCTAGCACGTACAGACTTTCAAAGATTATCAAAACCAAGGCTAATACTTGATACACAAAATAGGGATAGTCATTCATGCTTAACAAATACTTTTCCAAAACAAGTAAGGCAAAACTTTATCAAACTTAATAACATAACTTTATTTAAAATACCACTCACCTAGTTCTTCAAACGTCGGGGTCAAGGCAAGTCCAAGTCCTACAAACATGTGGCAAAGTCTATTGAATGCACTACTCAAAACAAGTCTTGCATGCATGCAAATGACCTCGGCATTCTTCAAAAACTAAGTCAAATCAAAACAAAACACAAATCCTTATCTCAGGAAAACATGCTGGGCAACTACCAGGTCTAGGCCGAGGTCCCACACCTCCTTGCCGAGGTGTGGCCTCGATGGCCACATTCAAGGAAATGAAGTCGGGAAAATCTGCGTTCCCTCTCTTGAAGAACATGAACATGAGGAAGATGAATGCTAGGATCATAATTTGCTATTACAAAATCTGAGATTTCATGCTATGCATTCAAAAACATGGACCTGGGTACCTATATTCGAGGATCTTGTGAGAACAAACACAAAAACATGAATCTTAATGCAAACTTTCGGATCAAACAAGACTTTTTCTTTAAGAACACATGAACTCTACTTACTCTTTTTAAAACTAACTTTAAATCAATGCATGACGTGCAGAACAGGTTTGATCGTGCAATGCAGCTAGATAAACATAAGGAACGGCAAGAGTAAATCAAGAATCTAACCTCAATACACGAATCTAACGGTTTGATCTCTAGGAATCAAGCTCGAAAGCCCACTCTCTCAATCTAAAACTTCTTCTTCTTCCTAGAGATTCTCTGTCTACAAGGAAAAGATATAATACAAAAATGTATATTTTCTGGGTCTGTCGGCTGACTTAACCCTCTGCAGGGGTATGTGGCAGCGGCTGGTTGGTTCTACTAAAAAAGGTGACTGAGTGAAAAGACAAGACTATGACAAAGTGTACTCAACAAGCTAGGTGGCAAGAGCACTCCGACAAGTAACGACATCGGCTAACAACAAGACTTCGGCAAGCAAGGGGCAAGGACATCGGCTAGAAAGGACAACACTCGGCCTGGCTGTGCTACACCTTGGCCTAGATGTGCCACACCTCGGTCTAGGTCGTACCAATCCAGGAGTAAGGTCACTTAGGTTCAAGGGTAACATCTCGGCCTAGATAATACACATCTCGGCCTCGGCGACGAACACCTCGGCCTAGATAGTGACATATTGGCCAACATGTCAGAGCGAAGGTGGAGTCAACCAAAGTAAATTCCAAGATGGTCTTAGATGCAAGAGGTTCAAAACTGACCTAGGCTCAGGGTGACCTCGGCTAAACCCACACCGGGCAAGGTACAAAGCATGCTGTAACACATAAGCGAACAAGGACAAGACTTGAAATGCAAGCTTAACAAGACAGAATCATATGAATGCATATGAGTATGGTTAGGATAGTGTGAGAGTTATTACAATAAAGCACATGGTGGTATCCTTGAGACTTGAACCCATAATCTCAGGGTTATTAGGCCAAGGTTTTACCATTGAACCAATGGTCACCCCTTTATAAAAGGGATTAATGGACTCTGACTATTTCTCTCATGCTATAGTTGATACCATCGTCTACATTTTATTTTATTTTATTTTATAGTGGTTGTGGTATTTTGTGCTATAAATATACCGTATTTGTAATGAAGCACACTTAAAAGTTTTTGAGCATATTCTGGGTGCAAATTAGCATTTTGTTGTATCACAAACCAGTGCAGCAAGGCCATCTTTCTGTCTCTCCCAGAACTCTGTGGTAGTGTTCTAATGCATATAATATATAATTTTATTTATAGTGGCACTGATGTGGTATGCATGCTTGCATTATTAGGGTGCATTTGTGAATAAGTGTAACCTATGTGCAAATTATAAGTTAGATGAAACTTCTGGATTTCTCATGAAAGGTTTTTTTATATCAAAGATGTAAATGCTCAACGACATTGTTTAATAGAAAAAACTAGTTTTTTAATTTTTTAATTATTATTTTTGCTATGCTGGGCAATAAGGGTTTGTCATTTAGCATAAACCTTCTATTTATTGACATACTTCACAGGATTTTTTGTTTTTATATTAACAACAATACATGTTCATTTCAATTATGTCGATCTGCTTTTCTCATTAACTGACTGTGATGCAATTCATGTATGATAATTTTCTGTGGATATTTGCGGATTTTTGCTGTTGATTGTTGGCATTAGTTATCTGATATCCAGTACAGTAAGTTGGATTCTTTTACTTAACTGGCATTTCTTGTAATTTTAGGGGAGAGTGTCATGATTTTACAAAGTGAGCTAAAAAACCAAAAAAACTTGTGAGGAGCTTGAAAAAGAAATCTCTTTGGGCTAGGAGTTTCGAGGAGGTACATAATTGTGCATCACTTTTATTTTTCAATTGGCTGAAAATGCAAAATTATTGATGATCTGCAAGATGGATTGGATTTCTTGATCTGTTTCTAATAATTTAATCTTGAAGCGATTTTTGCTATAAATCGCGGGTGTTTTCTGTCAATAGTTGATTTAATCTTCTTTCCATCTCTGGAATTGACATTTTGCTGCCTTTCTTGATGCGGATGGCAGTGTGTAAATATGTTGGATTCTATTCGTTAATTGTTCCACATGATATGGTGCAATGAACGCATTTCTGCTGTTTTGATGTTAACAGTCAAAACTTCTTTGAACCTATATATTTTTTGTCGGTTGTGGAGAAGCTTGTTGATTGTTACTTTCTTACATTAAGAGATCTCAGAAGCATTTGAAGATAATGGTATGAACAACATAGTATACAAAATAATCAATATTAATTTAAGGGTGATGCACCAATAAATCCCAAATTAACAACTTATACACTGTTTAGTCCTAAAAGTTTTCTTATAGACTGAAAGGTGCCATTATAGGGAAATTGACCATGGAGGGCATATACATCAAACATCATCATCATCAAAACAACATCATCACCATCAAAACAACATCAAACATCACAACATCAATATCAAAACAACATCAAACATCACAACATCATCATCAAACAACATCAAACATCATCATCAAAACAACATCAAACATCACAAACATCATCATCAAAACAACATCAAACATCACAACATCATCATTAAACATCATCATCATCAACATCAAACATCATCACATCATCAACAACACATCATCAACATCACAACATCATCAGCAACACAGATATCATCATCATCAACAACATCAAACATCACACAGCCATGCTCGAACGCCTCTCCAACCGCAAGCAACCCTTCCTCTCTCGCAACCCCGATTCCCACCCGCAAACATCATCATCAAAACAACATCAAACATCACAACATCATCATCAAACATCATCATCATCAACATCAAACATCATCACATCATCAACAACATATCATCAACATCACAACATCATCAGCAACACAAATATCATCATCAACAACAACATCAAACATCACACAGCCATGCTCGAACGCCTCTCCAACCGCAAGCAACCCTTCCTCTCTCGCAACCCCGATTCCCACCCGTTCGAGTCCACCAACTCCTTTCTCTCTCGTTTCTCTCAATCCAAACACTGTGTTTTTGATTCTCTCTCTCTCTAGCTTAAATTCCGGCGAGTCTAGGGTTCCAGTGAGTATATTAACGATGGGGTCGGCGTTGCTGCCAGATCTGGCGACGGAGATTGTGATTCCTGTGTGCGCGGTGGTTGGAATTGTATTCTCACTGGTCCAGTGGTTCTTGGTCTCTCGCGTCAAGGTCTCCGTTGATTGGAACGGTTCGGCTCCAGCAAACAAGAAGAATGGCTACAATGATTACTTGATTGAAGAAAGTGAGGGTGTCAATGACCACAGCGTCGTCGTTAAGTAGCCAAAATCCAAAATGCCATATCCGAAAGTGCGACATCCTTTCTATTTACTGAATATTAGTATGTGGGTATTTTCATGGTTGCTTTTGCAATATTTTTCTTGGGCTCTGTTGAGAGTTTTAGCACAAAGAGCCAGCCTTGCACCTATAACCCTCACAAGAATGCACGTACATTGATGTTGTTTTGATGATGATGTTTGATGTTATTTTGATCATGATGTTGTGATGTAAAAAAAGGACTAAATGGTTTATAAGAAAACATTCAGGACTAGATGGAGTAACATTTTTCAATATGGGATTTATGAGTAATTTTTCCTTAATTTAATTGCATGAATTGATATATTTAAATATATATATCAAACACTGTCGTAGTTTGCTTTTTACAGTTTTTTTTTCTTGAAACAAGCCCCTTCACCTGCCTTCACTTTGGTACCTCATAATTTGTAATGGTCAAATAAATATTAATTTAAAAGAGAAAATGTAGACTCATTTTATGCACCTAAACAACATGGGGTCATTGAATGCCCATGCACGCTAGAAGAATATTTCACTTGAGCCTCGAAATTTCGTTAAGCAAATGCAACACACCAGCGAATTTGCTATCTGTTTCCCAATTCTAATTGGTTGTACAAGACATTTACTGTTATCATTTAGCACCCAGGCCTTCAGATTGTGATTTTGTGTTCTAGTTGGTCACTAAAGTGTATTTGGTATTTATATTCACTTTTCATTGTGCGGCCATTTCATGGCAGGTTTGGTTTTGGTTGGCACAGAGCATGATAACAAACCCGAAAGACTAGATGTAGCCGGTCTTGCACTGCATTATGCCAACTTAATCAATCAGATAGACAACATTGTAAGTTTAACTCTTTCTTCTATTTTATGGGTAATACTTTTCATAGGGTAAATTACACTGGCTAGCCTGATCTTTGGTGAAACTACACATACTATCCCTCGTGTTCTGGAAATTACAATGACCTCTCCCACACTACTGCTTGTTTGCAAGTAACAGTGTTAATTTAGTTTGTTCAGTTATGCATGCTATTGCCCTTTGTTTTTTTACAACATAATTTAATTTAAATATAATAATTTTTGGGCTAAGTCAATAAATACACTTTCTTCCACCACCAAACCACCACAAAAGTTAATTAAAAAATGTATATTTTTATTTATTTGTTTGATAAAGACTTGGACCAAATTTATTAAGGGCAAAGTAGGCATTTAAATAATTTATCACATGTCATCATCATAATATGTTTATGTCACTAACAGTAGGCGGGAATTTTTTTTGAAGTCTTTTTTTTTTTTTAATTAATTTATTACTGAAGTTTTTTAATGAAAGAATTTAATTTTCAGAACACGAGGGGCTGCAGGTGTGTTATTGAAAAACCTCAGGGGTGCTGGCATAGTTGGCTTTTTAATTATTTTTGCATGGCTAAAAAAATTATATTTGGGAAGTTGGTTGGTTTGTTTTTTTGTGTAGTTAATTTGATGGTTGTGAGAGAAAAAGTTAAATGATTATGGTTTGGATGTGACATTTTGTCTTATTGACTATTTTAACCTATTTTTTCATCGACTATTTTAGCCAAAAAAGTCATTGCTGAAGAGGGCCATAATTTACCCTTTTTCCACATAGATGGTGTTGCATAACCAAATTTTTGTTGATTTTCAAATACAAGTTTATTTTTTTTAGGCATCGACCTACCTCCCTTCCTCCTAACATGAGAGACCAACTATATCATGGGTATCCAAACAGTGTCAAGATTGCTCTAAGTTCTCAGTGCCAAACAATTGATACCAAGGAGGTATGCCTTAAATAGAATAGTGTAGTTCCTGTAACGCTTTGCATGCTTGTTTCGATGGACTTCTTTAAATGATTCAATTTGTATTCTTTAAGTGTACAAATGCAATGTGTGTATTTACATAAGTAACTTGGGCACTTCAACTTTTGGCCTTTATGCAGCTTACAATTCCTCAAATTAAAGCTGAAATGGAGAAGACACACCAATTGCTTGTTCCGGTGGCTTCAAATACTTCCAAGTATGTTGAATAGGATTGTTTAATGAATCTATCAGCTTTCTGCTTTGCCTATGCCTGAATTTGAAATCCATTAATATTTTCCTGCTCAAGCTTTTAGCTGCCATAATATGATCATACATGCATTTACATCTTTTTTCTTTTTTATTTGGCCGATAGGGCTCATCAAGGTTTTGGATGGGCTGGAGAGTGGGCGAACACCGGGTTAGTCATTCGCCTTTCTCTTACTTAGTGCTCATATTTTCATTTTCGACAACACTGACATTTAGGGGGTGTTTGGGAAGAAGTTTTTTTGGCTAAAATAGCACTAAAAGACAAAATAGGCTAAAATAACCAATAAGGCAAAATGTCACATCAAACCCATAATCATTTCATTTTTTCTCTCAAACATCACATTCAACTACAAAAAAATCCAACTATCTTTCCAAACACAAAAAATTTAGCTTCCTAAAATAACCAAAAACTAAAATAACCTACTAAAATAGCAACTTTCCAAACACCCACTTAGTCGCACGTGTTCTTTTCTTGTAGTAATGAGTTTGACAAGAAGGGGGACACCCATAATAATGTGATTCGCCTCCAGAGATTTCATCACACAGATATGCACAAGACAAACCACTACGCCCTCGAAATGGTAATATGGCTTCACCGTCTAATAAGTGTTATGAGACACAAAGATAATGGAATCTGCAGAGCTTTGTCAGTTCGATCTCCAACCCGCAAAGGATTGAATCTGCAGCCAGTGATGATGTAGCGACTCCCATCCCTGATCGTATGCTATGGTCTTAGATTGATATATAGATAATAATTAAGATTTTGTTGGACTCATAATTTGTGCACCCAGGAAAAGGAAAAAAGAAAAAAAGTTGTGCTAGACCCTAGTGATCAAATAGCCAATGGCCTGTTGTTGCAAGTAGCGAGGTAAGAAAAATCGAGAAAACCGAGCTGATCGATTGAAACTGACCGGAATTTTAGTTTTTGGTCTGTTTTTCATAACATGCGGGCTGTTTCGTTTATGAAACTTTTTGTACCGATACAAATTGAATTGATCGAATATTATATTTAAATATTTTTATGTTATAATTTCTTGAACATTATATGAGAAATAACTAATATAATACACTTTTGTGATAAAAATTAGCGAGAAACATTTATTTAGCAATTTTTATATATTTTCTTCATTTATTTTAATGTAAAATTCTATAATCTACTATAATTTTTTTTAAAATTTCATATAAATTTCTGTTTTACATCAAACCAATAAAATCGAACCGTAGCATACGGTTTGTATCAATTTCTTAATCATAAAAATTGAAAAGCTAGGTGTGGTGCTAAATATACTCTTAATACTGACCAAACCGAACCGTTTACATCCCTAGTCGTGAGAAATTGATTAATGTTCATTTTGTTTTAGAAGTTGGGAAGAGTTGGGTCTTTCTTGTATATAAACCTTGAAATTGAATGTAATATAAACTTGGGGTATGCTTCTCTCCCGTCCTTATCTCGACTGGAGAGATGATGTCTGATCATTTTTTAGGATTCTTCGAGTATATTATTTATAATAAAAAAAATTCAATTGATTCTATAATTATAACATATTTATTTTATCTCGAATTTGTCCTTAAAAAAATAAATGTTTTATTTTTAAAAATAGACTTGTCCATTTTTTAGGGACAAATATGATAAAATGAAGATGTTATGATTATGGAATTATCTTAATTTATCTATTTATTTTTATAGATGATATACATTAGGAGATCTTGAAATCTTCTTTTATTTCTTCAACATTATATGAGAAGTAACTAATATAATACACTTTTCTGATAAAAATTAGAGAGACAAACATTTATAGAGCAATTTTCATATATTTTCTTCATTTATTTTTAATGTAAAATTCTATAATCTACTATAAAATTTTTCAAAGTTTCATTTAAATTTATTTTCTACATCAAACTGACAAAATCGAACCGTAGCATACGGTCTGTATTAGTTTTTTAATAATAAAAACTGAAAACATCGATGCGGTACTAAATATACTCTTAATACTGACTAAACTGAACCATTTACGCCCTAATTGTAAGAAATTGATGAATGCTCATTTTGTTTTAGAAGTTGGGAAGAGTTGGGTCTTTTTAGTACATAACCCTTGAAATTGAATTGCCCTTTTGGTGTAACTATTAAAACAGATTATAGATTATAGTTTAACAGATTATAAATTGTGACTTTAATCGAAAACTGTTAATCTGTTTGGTATAGCTCTTGAATTATAGATTTAATCAGCAAAGTAGTGTTTGGTTGAATAAGCTGGGAAATAGTTTTTTACTGTGTAATGTCCTTTTTGCCCTTATAAGATATAAAAATTGCTATGTTTTCATTTTCTTCAGTTTTAACTTTTTTAAAAAAAATATTTCATTAATAGAAGTTAATATAATTAGTATCAATTAATATAAAAATTGATACATTTCATTACAACAATTGTTATTTCTTTTTTATTTATTTATTTCATTTAATAGAAGTTATTTCATTTTTTATTATTATTTCATTTTTATAAAAGTTATTTAATTGAAATAAAATTGTGCAACTTATTTAAGGAAAAATTGGTCTAAGATTCCTATCCAACTTTTAATATGAAGAGAGATCCACAATAATATTTTTTGATACCTAAGGTCTCTCAATGTTATTTTAGTTTATAAAATACATATTTTACCCTCTTTATAATATACAGTTTTCAATTTCAGAAACTGAAGATTATGTTTTTGTAGGGATGAACTTGACGATGCAAATTTTGATGATGCAGATTTTCGTGGAGATTTTGTAGGGATTTTGTAGTCGTGTAGAAGTTGATTTTCGTTGATCGTGTAGAAGTTGATTTTGTAGTCATGTAGAAGTTGTGTGTAGAAGTTGATTTTCATTAATCACGTAGAAGTTGATTTCCGTTGATCGTGTAAAAGTTGATCACGTATAAGTTGATTTCCAATGGAGTTGAATCAGGTACATTTTTTTGATTTTTCATTTGATTTGTATGTGAGGACTTCGATTTCAAAGAAGTTTTTCTAGTGTATTTTGAATTAGGTTTTTGTTTTCAATTTTGATCAATGCGAGAGACAAAGCTAGCTTAGTGTAGTTGTTTTTTATTTCTGAAGTTGATTTTTCATTCTTTGTTATTGACGATGGAGTTTTCTGCACTTTCTTGAGTTTTGTGCTTTGTTTTTTTTTTTTTTTTTTTGCACTTTTGATTTTTGCACTTTTTTTTGTATTCCAGAGAAAATTGTATGTTTGCTATTATAATTAAATGGAAATCACAGAGAAAATTGTAAGCTTGTGGTCCAGTGAAAATTATAAGCTTGTAGTCTAGAGAAAATTGGAAGCTTGTAGTCTAGTGAAAATCACAGAGAAGATTATAATTCCATTATAGATTTTCTCTGTGATTTTTTAGAGTCATTTTGTTTAATAATTAGCATTAATTTTCTGTGTGATGTTCTATGGACTCATTAATTTTCTTTGTGATTTTGTTTTTGTTATATTGAAAGTGAATATAAGTTTGTAAATTTCTCCGGATTTTGATTTGAGTCCAATACTGCACAATCACACAGAGAAAATCACAGAGAAGATTATAATTTCATAACATATCTTCTGTGTGATTTTTGTCTATGATTGTGTTTAATAGTTAGCATTAGTTTTCTTTATGACTTTCTCTGAACTCATTAATTTTCTCTATGATTTTGTTTTTGTTATCTTGAAGTTGAATTATAAGTTTGTAAATTTCGCTGGACTTTTACTTGAATTCCGAGAAAATTATAAACTTCTTATTATAATACAGAGAAAATTATAAAAAAACACAAATTTCTCTGGACTTGTATGTTGTTCTTGTGAAGTGTTTTTATATTGAACAAGTTATTTTTTGTGTTTTTTCTTTCAGTTTAGATGAACAGTGCAGTGCTGTTGCTGTGCAAATATGGAAATGATATTATTGTCATTAATGTTTCATGCGAATTGAATTTTGAGTAATTGGTTGGCATATTGTGTAAAACATGGGAGAATTTGAAACTTGAGACGTGTGTATTTCATATTCTATTTTAGGCCATCCGAATTGTATGGTTCGAAATAATATTGATTTTTTGAATATGTTGAGAGTTGTTTGTGCACATGGTGTTGATATAGTTGATGTTTCAGTTATTAGGTGTAATACTTTTGATCAAAATAATGAAGTGGGGTCTAATTGGGTAGATGTTGTGCATGGTGAATGTGACAAGCTTGTGGATATTGAAAGGAATTCACTCTCTAAGGTTTGTTCTCACCAAGAAAAGGTGTTATTGTCAGCTGGTTGACGAAATAATATTACGAGTGTTGGACAAAAGTTTGAGGGTGGTGTGGTTGAGTTCCGTACTGTTTTGTGCAAGTATGCTATTGAGGTTGGTTTTCAATTTACGTATGTTAAAAATGACAAGCTGAGGGTCACGGCAAAAACAAATGGGTTCTTTTACATAAGAACTTTGAACAATGAACATACGTGTGATGTGGCTATTCGTACTAGTAAACATGCTAGGATGACTTCCAACTTAGTTTCTGGGCCGATACTTGAAGTGGTAAGTGCAAAACCTTTAACTCGTCTAGTGGATGTTGTGAAAGAAACGAAAGACAAGTATGGGGTCTCAATCAGTTATAACTATGGTTGGTTGGGGGTTGAAAAAGCCAAATCTAGTACATATGGAGATTCTTGTTTGTCATTTGATCAATTACGGTAGTATTTTGATGAGGCATTGAAAAACAATCCACGTAGTCATTTTGAGTTAGAATTTGAAGATAACAAGCGTTTCAAAAGAGTGTTTGTGGCCTTTCATGCATGCATTGCTGGTTTCAAATATTGTCAGTGATTGTTGTTTCTTAATGGAACATTTTTTAAAGGACAATACAAAGGAGTTATACTTGCTGTGACGGGGAAAGATGGGAATGAAGGTAATTGTAAATATATCAAATTTTCTCTAAGTATGTGAATTTTCTATACATGTGGGAATTGAGTGAATTTTCTATTTTTGTAGTTATGTTTTGTGATTTTTCTCTAACAATTTGAACTTTCTCTGGAGGTGGCCACTGTGTGAATTTTCTCTAGATTTGGTCAGAGTGTGAATGTCACGACCCCATTCCGCCCCAAGTAGAATGGTGCCGTGATAGCCAGTAATCCGAGATTATCGAAGGTCAACTTTGAAGAGTCACACACAATCAGAGTATTACATATGGGGCTAACATGTGCGGAAGCAGTATATACAAATCTAATTAGTCCATAAGAGCTGTGCATAAGTCAAATGAAATGGCATACATCTTTACATAGCTTTATAACTTGGGTACAATAAAATGAAATACAAAAATACATCTTGACCAAAAGGCTTCTCGAACCATCATGTACAAAATACAAAGAAAAGCAAGCTAAGAAGCATAATCTTCAAAATGCTACAAAATGCGAATCCAAAACAAGTTGCAAGGCACATCTAGGCGTCGCCGCCATCCTGCTCATCACCTACATATATATAGAGAGGGTGAGCTTGGATACTCAGTGAATGGTACAAGTAATAAAAGGGTTTGCAAGCACGATATCCGAAATCTTTAACAAAATAATACATAATCGTAGCTTGTAACAAAGCATGGGATAAATCAAGTTCTTCTAACAAATCCTTCAAGCTTCATCAATCAAAGTCTTTCAAGGCTTTCAAGTTTCAAGGGATGACGTTAACCAAGGTTGTGCTACAAATGCTTATAGTCCCCTAGCACGTATGGACTTTCAAAGGTTGTGCTACAAATGCTTATAGTCCCCTAGCACGTACGGACTTTCAAAGGTTGTGCTACAAATGCTTATAGTCCCCTAGCACGTACGGACTTTCAAATTCATATTTGATCAAATACTTTTATCAAAACGAAACAAGGCTTTATCAAAACTTTATAACATAACTTTATTAAAAATACCATTCACATAGTTCTTCAAACGTCGGGGTCAAGCGAGAGTCCAAGTCCTACAAACACATGGCAAGGTCTATTGAATGCACTATCAAACAAGCTTTACATGATCGCAAATGATCTCATCATTCTCTCAAAGCCAAAGCAAACCAAAACAAAACACTGTCTCTCATCTCGGGAAGACATGCTGGGCACCAACCAGGTCATGGCCGAGGTCCCACACCTCCTTGCCGAGGTGTGGTCCCGAGGGCCGCATTCAAGGGAATGAAATCGGGAAAATCTGGGTTTCCCTTTCTTGAAGAACATGATGAACATGAAGAACATGAACATGATGAAGATAAATGCAAGGATCATAACTCGCTATTACAAAATCTGAGATTTCATGTTATGAGTTCGAAAACATGGACCTGGGTACCCATACTTGAAGATCTTACGAGATCAAACACAAAAACATGGTTCTTGATATAAACTTTCAGATCAAAACAAGACTTTTCTTCAGGAACATATGAACACTATATTCTCTTTCTAAAACCAACTTTAAATCAATGCATGGCGTGCAGAATAGGTTCGATCTTGCAATGCAGCTAGATGATCAATAAGAACAATAAGAGTAGTTTAAGATTCTAACCTTAAAACTCGAATCTAATGGTTCAAACTCCAAAGATCAAGCTTGGAAGTCTACTCCCTCCCTCAAGAACTTCTTCTTCTTCCTAGACCCTCTCTCTCTAAAAGACAAAGATGTGATACAAAAATGATGTGTTCTCGATAGTCGTTGACTTAACCCTCTGCTGGGACACGCGGCATCGGCTGATTGGCTCACTTCAAAAAGGTGACTAATTGAAATAACAAGACTATGACAAAGTGTGTTCAACAAGCTAGAGAGCAAAACACTCCAGCAGGTAATGATCTCGGCTAAGGACATAGGCTTCAGCAAGTAAGGTGTCAATGATCTCGGCTAAGAAGGATAACACTTGGCCAAGCTGTGTCACACCTCGGCCTAGATGTGCCACACCTCAGTCTAGGTCATTCCAATCCCAGAACAAGATCACTAGGTGCAAGGATTAAGGATCTCGGACGCCTAGATGATAACATCTCAGCTAATATGCCTAAGTGATGGTGGAGGTCAACCAAAGAGATTCCATGATGGTCCCAGACACAAGAGGTTCAAAGGTGCGACTTAGGCTTAAGATGACCTCGGCTAAACTCACACCAAGCAAGGTACAAAACATGCAAGAAACACTTAAGCAAAACAAATCAAGGTTTGCAAAAATGCAACATATCAAGACAAGATCATGTAATATATGTGAGCATGACTAGAGTAGAGTGAGGGTTGTTACAGTGAATTTTCTCTGGATGTTGCCACTGTGTGAATTTTCTCTAGATTTGGTCACTAAGTGAATTTTCTCTGGATGTTGCCACTATGTGAATTTTCTCTGGATTTGGCCACTGTGTGAAGTTTCTTTGGATGTTGGCAGTGTCAAATTTCTCTGGTTGTTTATTGTTCTAATTTTCTCTACATGTGTATATCTAATTTGCTTGTTCTTATTTGTTTTGTAGGTTTTTTCCAATAGATTTTGCCGTTGTTGATGCTGAGAATAAAGACAATTCGTGTTGGTTCCTTGAACATTTATGTGAAGTATTGGTATCGAAGAGGGTGATAAGTTTCATATCAGATTGACATTATGGTATTGTGAAAGGAATTGCTTGGTTTTCCCTAATTGCTATCATGAATTTTGTCTTGAACATCTAAAGAGGAATTTGAGGGATAGGTTATCATGTGGAAACACAAATTTGGTTAGGGAGACGATTGTGTCCAAGTTTTCAGAATGTGCATATGCGCCAACAAATGCATCATTCCATTTCAGGTTAAATGAATTAAAAAGTGAGTAAGGAGACATGGTGAGTGTTTTCTTGAGAAGTTTACCATATGAAAATTGAAGTGATGCATATTTTGAGGGGAAACGTTATGATGAAATGTATTCAAATGTTGTTGAGTCATTCAATTCATGGATATGAGAAGCTCGGCACTTGCCAATAACAAATTTGGTGGACATGATACGATTGCAAATCATGAATATGAGGTCTGATAGAAGGCTGCTTTCTAGTAAATGGAATAAAGTTCTATGTCCTCGTATGGATAGTGTGTTGGAGAAGGCTTTCAAGGATGAGAGGATATGGAATGTGAGTTTATCATCTGATAATGTGTTTGAAGTGCATTGTTTTCCTTTGGTTATGGTTGATCTTGGGTTGAAAACTTGTTCATGTCGAAAATGGGAAATAAATGGGTATCCATGTTAACATGTTGTTGCTGCAATTTTTAGGAATGGAAAGAATTTGAATTCATTTGTTGAACCATTTTTTCATACTGATATGTATCGTCAAGCATACTCGTTTTCGATTGGCCCAGTTCCAACTGTTAAAAAACCTGTATGTAGCATTGATGATGCTATGATTTTACCTTCAATGAATAAAAGACCAGCTGGGAGGCCAAAAAAGAACAAAATTGCTTCTACTGGAGAGTTTAAAAGGGTGATGACGTGATGTAAGAGTATTGGTCACCATAATAAGAGGACATGTAAGGAACTGTTGTAAAATAGTTGAGGATAATACATTTTATTGATTGAATAATACATTTGACGATGTTAGGGGATTTTATTACAAAAATAATGTGTCTGTTGTGCGTTGTGTTTAGTATTTTCTCTGAATTTTTTTATGTAATTTTCTAGATCAATACACTCGTGTTTTTGAAACATACTTTGGGCAGTGTGTTTATAATACCAGTCAAATTAATCCAGAGAATTTTGTCAGTAGCAGAGAAAATTACTGTATATTTTGTTTTTTATAATGTACTTTTTGGACAGTGTGTATATAATACCAATCAAATTCATCCAGAAAAATTTTCCAATAGTAGAAAAAATTACTTTTTATTATGTTTTTAGAAACATACTTTGAGAGTGCCTTTATAATACCAGTCAAATTCATCCAGAGAAATTTGCCAATAGCAGAGAAATTTACTATGTGCATTGTGTTTGTTGAAACATACTATAGGCAGTGTGTTTATAATACCAGCCATATTCATCTAGAGAAATTTGCCACTAGCAGAGAAAATTACTCTGTGCATTGTGTTTTGTGAGGTCAAATTCATCTAGAGAAATCTGCTAATAAAAGCGAAATTTACTGTGTACATTGTGTTTGTTGAAACATACTATAGGTAGTGTGTTTACAATACCAGTGAAATTCATCCAAAAAAATTTGCCACTAGCAGAGAAAATTACTTTGTGCATTGTGTTTTGTGAGGTCAAATTAATCTAGAGAAATTTGCCAATAGTAGAGAAATTTACTGTGTACATTGTGTTTTTTGAATTTGATAATTGTTTTTTACCAGCACAGTGCATTACAAATTACGTGATCATATAGGCACCCTCTTGGCACAATACGAGTTAAATTTCTCTGTGAAATTCTGGTAACTTCATACTAGAGAAATTTCTTCAGACAATTTTCTTTGTGTGGAAATTTACATACATGTCAAACATCATCATTTCTTCAAACAATCTTCAAACAAGATAGCTATGAAATTTACATTAGTCAAAAATAGATATATACATACATGTCAAGCATCATCATTCCTCCAATGTATGAAAAAAAAAATTGAAGGGTTATCTCTAATTACATTGTGTGCATTGTCCTCCTTTCACTAGCGTCCTTTCACTATTATACTTTTGGTCCTTCTTCAGACAATTTTCTTTGTGTGGAAATTTACATACATGTCAAACATCATCATTTCTTCAAACAATCTTCAAACAAGATAGCTATGAAATTTACATTAGTCAAAAATAGATATATACATACATGTCAAACATCATCATTCCTCCAATGTATGAAAAAAAAAAATTGAAGGGTTATCTCTAATTACATTGTGTGCATTGTCCTCCTTTCACTAGTGTCCTTTCACTATTATACTTTTGGTCCTTCTTCCGGTGGTATTTGAATTGGTTCTGTCCATGACCAGCCAACTTTAGTCGCAAATCTCTCTATGATTTCTGCCCTCATCAACCTTATATCTTGTGTCGACAATGTCGAGCTGATAGGTTCATGATTGATAAATTGTCTTATTATGTAGCATACAAAGAGGCCACAATCCACATGACATACAAATTATAGGTATAGTTAGTTTAAGAAACATTCAAATTAGATTATCTTATTTATAGATGTTGTATGAAACTTACGAATCACTGCCTTGTTGTGGAGTACTGTCGACATATTGAAAGCCATAATTTGTGTTTTATGAGTCTATCAATTTGAAAGAGAGTTGTGATTATGCCTCTCTTTCAAGTCAAGCTTTCAAAAAAATTTCCATATAATCTTGCTGCAAAAAAATAATTTTTAAATAACAGAGAAATTTACACACAAATTAATGGGATGTTATGAAAATTATCATCACATAAACATTATCATGGATCAGAGAAATTTGCACTTGTTACCAATTGCTTTGCATTTTTGAGATATTTGTCTTGTGCATCATCTCTCCTTGGCCTTAGTGTGTTGTAGTACCTCCACAAATTGTTTTGTTTGTCCAAGACAAGCAAGGTCCAGTGATTTCCATCTGTTGACTTCTCATTGCCCCTATATTTATTGGGAAGAGGAACCTGTAGTTCCTCCATGCTGTTTCAATATGCTTGTCAAATAAGGACACTCGAAAAGCTTGATTTTCTGTCATCTTGATGAAATTTTGTGTTCAGAGAAAATCAAAAAATGATTTTGTTATGAGAAAGTTGAAATGACAGGAATTTCAATTTCCATATAATCTTGCTGCAAAAAAATAATTTTTAAATAATAGAGAAATTTACACACAAATTAATGGGATTTTATGAAAATTATCATCACATAAACATTATCATGGATCAGAGAAATTTGCACTTGTTACCAATTGCTTTGCATTTTTGAGATATTTGTCTTGTGCATCATCTCTCCTTGGCCTTAGTGTGTTGTAGTACCTCCACAAATTGTTTTGTTTGTCCAAGACAAGCAAGGTCCAGTGATTTCCATCTGTTGATTTCTCATTGCCCCCATATTTATTGGGAAATGTAGGAACCTATAGTTTCTCCATTCGGTTTCAAGATGCTTGTAAAATAATGAGACTCGAAAAGTTTGATTTTCCATCATCTTAATGAAGTTTTGCGGTCAGAGAAAATAAAAAAATGGTTATGAGAAAGTTGAAATGACAGGAATTTCATATATGTACACACAGAGAAATTTTCAATGCACACAACTAGCCAGAGAAAATTAGACTAGTGACACAATTGGCCTCAAGAAATATCTTAACAAGAGAAAGTAGTAAGTAAATTCCAGAGAAAATCAAATAAACGAGTAGTAACATACCAAGCTCATGCATGTGAAAAAAAATGAAGTTAGTTGTTGTCCTTTTCTTCTTTGGTCGGCAAATAATATCTCTCCATAACCATCAATGACCTGAAAAATATCATTTGTAATTGTAACATTGGTTTATAAAGGTTGATGGAACATTGTAGAGAAATTTAATGAAAGACTTACATTGTTAGCAATTTCTTTTTCCTTTATTAGGTTTCCGATATCTTCAAAAGTAATTAGATTCAACTCACTTGTCCAGATTAAAGCCCTACAAGATAACAAAGAAGGGATTTAGTAGTTGTTAATGCAATATAAGTTAGTAAATTGTTGTTCGTCATCTTCTATTTTATTTGTTGTACTTACTCTAATCCAGACACACTTGATATGTGCTGCAAGACATCTTTGACATGTTCTTTTACTAATTTTGCAACTGGTAGACTTTGTGGAAAAACCCAAGATTTCCTAATGCTTGTTGGTGGATGCAAGACATAGTCATCGACATCAAGTACTTCTTTGTCTTTGGTGGTTTGCTCTATTGGCTTTGTAGCTTGCTTTGAACCTCTAATCATCTTCACAACTTTGGGATATTGAAAGTCTAGATCTTACTTTTCTTTCCTTTTTTTTGCCTTTAAATTCTTTATCATTGATGTAGGATCTTTTTTCACTGTAGACAGTGAAAATATCAGTAAAAGTTAAATTACTCTGAAGTCACAGATCATATTTCCATATGTAAATTTATTTGATTCAATATTTTCTAGTTACCATAGACTTGTCTTTTGTTTTGGTTATTGTTTGTGTGCCACTTGTTCTTGCTGGGTTATTGGTTGTTATTTCACTTCTATTGCAACTATACATAGTGAAAATCAAACAAGCCTAAAAAATCAACGTGATCAGAGAAGTTACAAAGTATAGAGAAAATTACACACATATGGAACCAAATAGACAGAGAAAATCAAATAAGCAGCACAAACCAAACTGGCCAAACTAATGTGGTTAGGGAAATTCAACTTTTAGAGAAAATTACCATCGTCAGATAAAATTGTAATAAATAAAAATTTCTCTGAGTTATGTGGTTCAAGATTTTCACTGACCTTGAGGTTGAACTTGTGTTGGTGTTCAATAAGGTTGTGTTGCTAGTTGGACAGATAGTTCTTGAATTTGTTCATGCAAGCTAGCATTTTCAATTCAAGCTGTGAAATTGAACATCTCAACTGTTGAATTGTTTTTTTATCATCTTTTTTTTTGAATGTCCAACATCCTTAGTTTCATTTGGTTTGTGTTGTCTCTTTCTTGAAGTTTTGAGTTATTTGATGTCAAGGTTCTTATTGCAATGTCCTTGTCTTAAAGTAATTCATTCCAATTTTTCTCCGCTTCTATTTTGGATTTAGAAAGTGCCTTTAGTCTTTGATGTAAATTAGCAATTTGAGCATGCTTTGATTCCTCAGATTCTTGAGGCTGATGCATTGCTGAGCCACAAATGCTATCATGATGTTGGTCTATCGGCTCATTATGTTCTTCTTCATACATTTCCTCATTGTTTTCTTCTTGCTCTTTTGATTCAGTGCCTTATTCTTCTTCATTGTCTTCTTCTTCTTCATTTTCTTCTTTAGGTTCCTCTTCTACACTGCTTGCTTGATCTTCTTTTCTATTGCTTGCTTCTTGTTCTTTTTTGTTGCCTTCTCCTTCTTCATTTCCTCCTTCTTCTTCAGATGACTCTTCTAATGTCTCCTTGAATTTGGCTAATGCCTTTTTTTATTCTTTCTCCTTTTTTTTACCAAGACAAAACTCCTCTGATGGGTTTTTAACTCGTTCCTTGTTATCTATCTATAACATGAGGCTCTTTTATTAGAGAAATATTTAAAATTCACTGAGAGAAAAATTCAAATAAGCTAGATAAAATTCATCCAAATTATACTAATGGGAAACAAATTTCAGAGAAAATTGTATGGGCCAGATAATTACACATAAGGAGACATCATTTTATGGGTCAGAGAAAATTATGAAACAAGCAACATAATTTAGACATCAGAGAAAATCAAACAAGGCATATAAGTTAATGTTACTATAATTGTGATTAGGGAAATTTGGATTCCAAAGAAAATTCATTACATTGGCAGGAATAAACAATGTTAATCAAAGAAGCAGCATAAATTTAAATTTCAAAAAAAATTGATCTCAATCAGTCAAGGCACATAAGTTATGGGCCAAATAAAATTACACAAAAAGAGAAATAATTTTATGGGCCGGAGAAAATTATGAAACAAGCAACATAATTTAGATATCAGAGAAAATCAATCAAGGCATATAAGTGAATGTTACTATAATTGTGGTTAGAGAAATTTGGATTCCAAAGAGAATTCATTACAAGGGCAGAAATAAACCAGTGGTAATTAAAAAAGTAACATAAATTGAAATTTCAGAGAAAATTGATCTAAATCAGGCAAGGCACATAAGTTATTCCATATAAGATATTGCATCACAGAAAAAATTGATCAAATCAAGCAAAGCACAAGGAGGGAAACAAGCCAGTTGTCAAAGAAATTTTGGAATTTCACTGAGATTTCAGTTGCAATAGAAATCTAACTTGTCGAGGTGCAAGAAAGTGGACTGGTGTCTTCTACAGCTGTTTGGTCAAGCTTTGCAGGTTTCACTTGGCACATCTTGGGAATTTAGTTGTGTTACTGTCTTCCCAGTCAATGATATTCGCATGTTTACATAGCCAATACTGTGATGGAAATTGAAGTAATTAAATTTTACTAAGCACACAAATTTGTAAGTATCATAATTGTAAATTTGAATGGAAATTCTACTTACCAACAATGCAATGATACGCCATGTAACTTTTTCTGGAGTTTTGTGCAATGTTGTGATAGAATCGATCAATGATGCTGTGATTGCTTCTAGCCAATCATACTACTTCATTGATTCAAGAGGTTCCACGTACTTGATAAAAACCCACCCTATTGAATTCCCACTTGTTGCAAAAAATAGGGTGAGACACAAGTACAAGATAACAATGATTGCTACATCTTTGAAGTCAATTGGTTGCTTGCCTTTCATTGCTTTGACCAAGGCATTCTTAAGAATAGGACTAATGAGCCTTGTGTCCTTTGGGAATCTCTGCCTTAGGAATGCAGTGTTTGGCTTTTTTGAGTATCTCAATGACATGGCTCTTTTACCACATTGCAAACCAAAAATCAAGGTCATGTCATTGGTTGTAAAGGTTAAGTTTTTTTACCAACTGTGGATGCTTTCGTTTTTTCATTGTAACATTGGATTATTGCAACTACATTATCATCAGATTTCCTAGACTTCCTTGAATCCAACCTTCCAATGGTTAGAGCTTGGATCAAATACCAGAATGGAGTCTTTTGAAGCTCTTCAAGTTGGTTTAAATTGAATTTAAGTGTTTAAAAAAAGGAGACAAAAGATGAGAGGTTGGATCAGTATTGAATGTTGTAATGAGCTCTTCTTCTTTAGAGTTTAACATGTTTTTCCCCCTTTGAGCTTGAGTCTTTTAAAGTTGGGGTATTCATCTTAATGCTTGTTATTTCATCACCTTGGACTTGTGTTTTTTGGCGAGGAGTTTGTGGTGTTTTGCTGCTTTTTGATCTAAGATCATAAGAAGACTCAGAGAGTTTTTGTTTCTTTCGTGGTGTTTCTAGTGTTTTGCTGCTTTTGCATTTCGCCATTTCTAGACAATGAAAACATAAAGATGTCAACATTAAATCCCAGAGAAAATTAAACATGCTATAGAAAATTGAACATGTCAAAGAAAATTACACCTAAGGGAGAAAACTAAGGTAGCCAGAGAAAATTATAAATGTCAGAGAAAATTATACACTGAAAATTAAATGTCAGAGTACTAATTGTTTTCTTGTAGAATACATCTAGCCACAGAAAATTTCCATTCCCAGAGAAAATAAAAAAAGCAACATAAACATGCAAGAGAAATCAACAAGGGATAAAAGTAATGTGGCCTGAGAAAATTATAAATTCCAGAGAAAGTTAGACATAGACAAGAAAATACTAAGTGTTTTCGTGTGGACTACATGTTGCCATAGCTAATTTCCATTCTTAGAGAAAATAAGCAAAGCAATATAAATATGACAGAAAATTTTTCAAAAATTGATAACAATTACATATAGATGTAAAATATAGCCAGAGAAGATTCAAGAAAGAAACATAAATCTAGCAAGCACAGAAAATGAAAATGCCAGAGAAAATTCAAACACATTCCAGAGAAAATTTTCATTCCATAATATTAAAATGCCAGAGAAATTTACATATACAACCAGAGAAATTTAAACATAATAGAGACACACATGGGAGAAAAGTGATGTGGCTAGAGAAAATTATAAATGCCAGAGAAACTTAGACACAGACAAGAGAGTAATATTACATATAGATGTAAAATATAGCTAGAAATAATTCAAACACATTCCAGAGAAAATTACACATTCCAAAGAAAATTTTCATTCCATAATATTAAAATGCCAAAGAAATTTACATACATAACCAGAGAAATTTAAACATAACAGAGACACGCAAGGAAGAAAAGTGATCTGGCTAGAGAAACTCAAACACAGACAAGA
This sequence comes from Camellia sinensis, assembly GCF_004153795.1. Classification (NCBI taxonomy): domain Eukaryota; kingdom Viridiplantae; phylum Streptophyta; class Magnoliopsida; order Ericales; family Theaceae; genus Camellia; species Camellia sinensis. The sequence continues at coordinate 1,368,172 of NW_021024562.1, forward strand.
GAGTAATATTACATATAGATGTAAAATATAGCTAGTGAAAATTCAAAAAAGAAATATAAATTTAGCAAGCACAGAAAATGAAAATGCCTAAGAAACTTTCACATTCCAAAGAAAATGAAAATGCCAGATAAATTTATAGAGCAGAGAAATTTACAGAGGAGAGCAATTTGAATGAAATTAACCATGCTAGAGAAAATGAGGGAATAAACAGAAACAAATGGGGAATAAACATGCCAGAGAAAATTCAAAGAAGAAACATATATCAAGCAAATATCAGAGAAATTCAAATGCCAGAGAAATTTACAAACAAAATCACACAAACATCTACAAGAATAAGTTCAAAACTCAGAGAAATAACATTTTTCAAATTCATGTAGTTTTTTATTACGAAATTGAAACCCTAATTAATGGAAGCAAAATATAATGTGCAATTAACTGTGTTTTCATAGAAAAACTCGTTAGATTGTAGAAAACTTACTAGAGTGAGAATGAAACCCTAATTACGAACTGATATGCCCTAAGATGAAGATGCAATGAGCTGAAGATGAACTAAGATGACGATGAATAGTGAAAACAGGTGAGAGAAATTTGTGAGGAAGGAATGGAAAAGATTTTTGCAGAAGATAATGAAACCCTAATGTCGATAGTGAAGATGATTGTGAAACCCTAATTTTCCTGTTCTTTTGCTCGTGAAGATGGTTGGATGTTTGGAATGAAACTCAATCGTCAAAATCCAGTTGAGTGTTCTCAGTTGATTTGTGAAGAGTATTTTGGTCCAAGAAATAATTAAAAATGTGCGTGTTCTAGTTGAGGGATGTAATGTATCATCCTTTTTTTTGGTGTCCTTTATTCTCTAAATTACTATTATTAGGGACTTTAAAAAAAATTCCCCTTTTATTTAATACATATAAATTGCACAATTTATTTCAATATTGATTGAATTTTTTTTTTAAATTAAATGGAAGTTAATTGAAATAAATTGTTTTTTTTTTCATTACAATTTTGCAAAACCCTAGCCGCCATCGGTGGTCTGCAAGAAGTCCTCCCCGCTACCGGTGGTCTGCAAGAAGCCCTCTCTCAGCTCATCCATCTTCTCTACCACTACCAAAACCCCTAGATTTGAGGAGCTTGTTGTCGCGATTTGGTCTTGAGGGTTGCAGTGATGGCGAATCGCGAGGAAGATCATGGTAGTTGCGACGGATGTAGAAAGAGTATGAGAGAAATAAAGATATAGCAGTGGTGGTTGAGTGTGATGGTGGTGCTGTGGTGGTGTCCCTGAAGCCACGGAGGAGAAGATCGATAACTGTTGCAGAGCCGTTGACAACGACGACATAGGTATGCTGTGGTAGACGAAGAGAGAGAGAGAGAGAGGAAAGGCACATCGGCGAATAGAGAAAGAGAGCTTCACTGGAAATCTCCTCTTATCGTCGGAAATCGCCATCTCTGTCTTTCAGAGAGAATAGTGATATCTTTGTGGTTTATATAATGGCAATTTGGTAATACTTCAAATTGGTGAAGGGCATTTAAGTAATTTTGACCCTCTTCCGCTTAAGTTGAGAATCAGAAGCACCCTTGAAGCAGATACTCCAAATCTGATTATTTACCTTTAAAAAAAGCTATTACAAGTGGATGTTTGGAAAGTGAGTTTTTATGTAGGTTTTTTTAGTTGTAGGATTTTATTGAAGAAAATTTTTTTGGTGTTTGGGAAGATAGTTGGGTTTTTTTGTGGTTAGATGTGATGTTTGTGAGAGAAAAAGTGAAATGATTATGGGGTTGGATGTGATATTTTGTTTGGATTTGTTTTTTTTGATTTTGCAAAAAGTTAGTCTTTTAGTGAAAAAAATCAAAAAAAACCTAACACACAAACTTCCCAAACACCACCTTAGGTATGCTTAAGTTGGTATGATTAAGCTGAAACAAATAGTTAGTTCATTTTATTTTAAGTTGGTATGATTAAGCTGGAACAAACAGTTAGTTTTAGTTTGTTTTAAGCTAAAAGTTATAAGTTGGGTAAAAAAAGTTGGGCCAAACACCCCCAATGTAATATAAGCTTGGTGTATGCTTCTCTCCCTTCCTCACCTTGACTAGAGAGGTGCTATTTGATCATTTTTTATGATTCTTCGAGTATATTAGTTATATATAAAAAAAATTAAATTGATTTAATAATTATAACATATTAATTTTATCTCACATTTGTCTTAAAAAAAATGATTTATTTTTAAAAATATATTTGTTTATTTTTTAAGAAAAAATATGATAAAATAAAAATATTACGATTACTGAATTATCTTAAATTTTTTTATTTTATTTTATTTTTTTATATATAGATGATATACATAGGGAGCCCTTGAAATCTTTTTACTTTTTAATTCGGAAACTCCCCCAATCTTTTTACTTTTTAATTCAGGAAATCTTCTTTTATTTTTTGAAGTGTATATATTATTCCCTCCCCTCAATCTTTTTACTTTTTAATTGGGAAAATCTTCTTTTATTTTTTGAAGTAAATTATTCCCAAATTTATTTTTTTGAGTTATATTAAAATTCTAAATAAATTATCAAATTTTCAAACAAACTTTGTTTATTTTGTTGAGTTATATTAAAATTCTAAATAAATTATTAAATTTTCAAACAAACTTTGCGGGACACACACGAGAGATTTTTTTGCCCTTTTGCCCCGTCCTGCCCCTCCCTTTTTCCATTTCACGTTTGTAGCCCTAGACAACAGCCTCTCTCTCTCTCTCTCTCACTCACTTGAATGGAGGCGAGCGACGAGCGGCGATTGTGGTGGCGAGCGACGATCGCTATCTGCGACAGTGGCGGCGCGCAGCGATCGAAGCATCGATTCGAAGGTATTCTTCTCTTCTTCTCTTCTCTTCTCTTTGATGGATCTTCTCTTCTCAACCTTTGTTATGTGAGCGTGTTCTATGTTTTTTTTTTTTTTTCAGTAATTAGGGTTTATGATCGGTAGCGAGCGGCGGCAGTGGCGATCGAAGGTATTGTTCTATTCTTGTCTCTTCTCTGCTCTGTTTTTCTCTTCCCTTCTCAAGAATCATTATTTGATATTTTTTCGGTTCATTATTTGATATATATTCTAGGCAACCTACTAGCTACTGCTTTTCTATTTTTGTTCAGCTTTTATGAAAATTTTGATTTGGTTTATGTTTGTAGTTGTCTTTAAGTGGATATGATATGATATAATTTTAAGTTCTCATACTAAGATTTTTTTCCCTCACTGGCTCTACTGTTTCTCTGCTATTCAGCATTATTATGAAACGAGGCCAGGTTTTTCTGTGGCTCTTCGGTCCTGTTTTTGTAAGAAATGGTTACCCTGTTCATTTTTTTTTTGGCTATATTACGTTTGCCCATTCTAGCAATGGGATGCAAAAAGTTAAATGGTGTTATTTTTAGTTGGAGGTTGAGGATCAAAGCCTCCTATCAATTTTGCAATGCTGAATGGCATTTGTCTGGATCTGTTATTTTTTGCAGAGCTTAAACTTTTAGATGGAATTGATTGTGGCTTTGTGGTTTTGTTTTACTCTATGGTGTTAGTTTATTAATAGTTTGATGTTTATGAGGGCATTGCCCTATGGTGTTAGTTTATTAATAGTTTGAAATTTATGAGAACATGTAACCATTTAGACTTCATGGCATGATTTAGTTATCTCATCAAGGTATAGGGCTATAATTACCAAAAATAAAATAAAAGGAGATTAATGGGCTCTGACTATTTCCCTCGTGCTATAGTTGATACTATATTCCAACTTTTTTTGTAGTGGCTCACTTAATATAATAATATAGAATATAAGAAAACCTAAATTCAAAACTACATCGTTTATGATCTTATAGTTTATTTTACTTTGATTTCTTTTTACAGGCAAACTCTCAACTATCTGTGCCTCAAAAACCCTAGAAGCTTACTTTCGCCGAAGACTTTTCATTATGTTCGTTAGAGACTCTCCATCGCCTTCACCATACTATCCAGGTTTGCATGAATACAACATATTTTCTCTTTAAATGTTAGGAGGTTTCAAGAAAAAATATATAATTTTTTTCACATTGGTTGATTTATTTATTTATTTTTTGAATGTTATTAGTTTTTTTCTTAGTCCTAAGAACTGTTGCTTTGATTGGGATACTAGATTACCATCCGTCGGTGGCAATCAAAAGTGAAAACCCATTCCTTTGCAAAATCTTCTGTGTAAAAACTCATGCATATATAGTAAATCCATTATTGATAAAAAAGAATCCATCAAATAACAATTCAAATCATCAAATTGTAAAGCCACATGCTTCAATCAAGATAGTGTATAAGAAAATAGAAAATCACTAACAGCAGAATTACCTAAAAATAAAATAACACTTCTTCATAACATATTTTCTCTTTAAATGTAAGGAGGCCTCCAGAAAAATTATATTAGTTTTCTTCACTTTCATGATTGTGGTTGGATGATTTTTTTTCTCCTTGCAAAATGTTAAGAGTTTGTATTAGGGGTGGGCGTGGGTCAATTGCGGCCACAGAACCTCTAGTCCGCCAGATTGGCGGATTGGAAAAAATCAATCTGCATTCGTTTGCCAATTCGACGGATGTGGATTGAGCGGATTGGTAGATTAACAGATGGATGCGAATCAGTTTGGCAGTTTAAAATTTTATAAATTTTTAACATAATTCAACTTGTGCACTTTTCAAAAAAAAAAAAATATTATAGTCAATGACTTAAAAAAGTATTACAATCACTGCATGCCTCTTTCAAAGAAAGAAAGTCTGAAAGTATTATGTAAAGTATTATAATCAACCAATATGTCTCATCTACATATTATAATCACATGTCTCATCTACATAAAGTATTATGTAAAGTATTACAATATGTGATTTTTAAAATATAAAAATAATTCAAACCACCAAAACCATGAACAGAGCAGTGGTAGAGATTGTATGCTTCTGTATTATTACATCTATATCTGTTTTTGAAAATAAAAATCAACCATCATATATCATCTTTTTAATTTATTATTTTTAGAGTTAGATTTAAAAATAAAAAAATATAGATAAATAATACATTTATTTTTTTCAATTTAAAAAATATATTCAAATTGAAAACTCTTTTTTAACAGAATGTATTCAACAAATATTTAAACTATTTTTTAATTAAAAACACAAACAGAATAACTAAACAAATTGAAAACACAAAGTCTTACAAATTACTAAGGGTGTTCACGGTTTGGCGGTTCGATTGGGGCCAAATGAACCTCAAATTCGTCATCTGCCCAAAACTAGGTAGAATGGAAAAAATCAATCCGCAATCTGAAATCCGCCATTTGTATCAAATTTGTTTTGTTTGTGGTCTAGATTTGTAATCCATTTGGATTATAAAAGGCTTCACATGAGCGGATTGATAGTTTGGGCGAGGAGATGATATTAGAAAATAATTTGTTCGGTTTAGGGTGTTACCGAACGATTGGCTAATCCTTCGGCCAAGTGCAATTTTTTATTTTTTTAACTACATTTAGGGCGGTACATTTTGAACATTAATATTTAATTTTTGGTTAAGTAAAAACCATTATTTTTATTTATTTTATTATTTTATATAAAAATAATTTAATAATTTCCGCACTAACAACTATTATCAAAACAAATATAATTTAACTTAATCACCTCACTATCAATTCCTTTCATTTTTTCTGAAAACAAACGGACCTTATAACTTTAGAATTGATTATTAAATAATAATTTATAAGGGCACAAATTAAAAAAGTGTAAGATAATAATACAAAATAAAATAAAATTTTAAATATAAGTAAGGTCCGTTTGTTTTCAGAAAGAATGAAAAGAATTGATTGTGAGGAAATTAAATAAAATTATATTTGTTTTGATCATAGTTGTTAGTGTAGAGATTATTAAATTATTTTTATATAAAATAATAAAATAAATAAAAATCATGGTTTTTAATTAACAAAAAATTAAATATTAATGTTCAAAATGTACTACCCAAAATGTAGTAAAAAAATAAAAAATTGCACTTGGCCGAACAATTAGCCGATCGTCTGGTAACACCCTAAGCCGAATGGATTATTTTTTAATATCATTTCCTCGCCCAAACTATCAATCCGCTCATGTGAAGCCTTTTATAATCCGAATGCATTACAAATCTGGACCACAAACAAAACAAATTTGATACAAATTTACAGGTATGGGGTTGCTGATGCGCCTCAATTTAAGGTTTATTATTGGCTTATTTTTATAATCTGAATTGTTCATCTTGTAGGGTTCATCGAGTATTTCATGCATATCAAAAATTATATTGATCGGATATTGATAGTTACGTGATCGGATTGCATATTTTTTATAATATTTCTCAAAAGAAAAACTTTGTTTATTTTTTTGTTTTTGATAAATATAATTCGATTGTATGGTTATCGATATTTGATTAAAATAATTTTTGACATGCTTAAAGTACTTGACGAACCCTACAAAATGTTGGTTTGAATCATATAAATAATTGGGTTTGTTTGGGAAGTGGGTTGGCTTTTTGGCTTTTTGAAGCCTCGTTTGGGAAGGGCTTTTTTATTTTTTTGACTTTTTGTGAGAAAAAGAATGTAATGATTATGGATTGGATGTGATGTTTTGTCTTATTGAGCTAAAAAGCCTATTTTGTCTTTTTGTGGCTAAAATAGCCCCAAACACAACCCTTCCAACCCGAACGAAGCCAATAAGCCTCAAATTAAGACACAACAATTGTTGTTATGTCATTAACACAACAACAACCCCTTAGTGCCAAAATATGATATCATATCATATATGTATTTGATTATTGTTTCATGAGAATTGAATGTGATGGTGCTAAATTTTTTAGTTACCAATAACAATTTATTTATTTTTGGTTTGTAAGTAATTGGATGTTGCCACATCGGAAGTTGAATCTACTAATCCCTTAATCTGAACACTCACTTGGGAAGAAAACTTGTTTTGGATGTAAAAGGCTGATTTTTTGTTTTTTGTATTTTCGATCTACGCACTAGACCAGCAAATAGACAGATTTAATTACTTAAGTTGACTTGTATTTTTTTAGATGGTTAGATATTAAAGGTTTAAAATGTCTCAGTTCATATTGATTGTTCTGTTTAATGTGTCCTTTATTCAAATTAAAGGTATTGAAAGTAGAATCTTTGCTCATTTGTTCAGGTTCTGATAAAATTGAGCTACAACTTATGATTACATTGAACTTCATTTATTTTTTGTACTTGGTTTAGACAAATCAAATATATTTATTTGTTGGGTTTTGAGTTTTCAAAAAATAGTCTTTGAGTTTTTTGTTTTTTGTTTTTTCAGTTTTCAGGAATTGGTTTTTTTTAAAAAAAAAAATCAGAATGTGTATTATTTTTTAAATAATGTTATGATTTTTGTTTAAGTTTGTCGTGTTTTTGTATCATTACTTTTAAATTGTTCATACAATCTTTCACGAGGTTCTTTTTTTTTATTTTAATTTCTAATAGATAATGGATCAATCAACCTACTGCCCAGGATGCTATTGCTATTCCCCCTTCTACTATCCAAGACCCTATTGATAATGCTTCAAAACCACCTAAGGTGCGTGCAACGACATTATAACAGTGCCTACAAAGCATGGGGTGCTTAGCAAACGAACCAACTTGAGGAGAGTTGTTCCAGCATCTTTCACATTTTAATCAATGATCAAGATTTATTTATGGTATAACCCCAAAATAAGAAATTTAAATATACACTTTAGATTTAAAATTTTGAGTAAATTTCTACGGTTATATATATATATATAAATGGTGCAAAGTCAAGGTATGACAAGTCAATAAATTTTCGTGGAGTGTATGGAATGGTTGGGAATATTCCATCCTTGGCATGCTAACAAGAAAAGTCTGCCAACTCATAATAATTTCGTTCATTCTATTAAAACTACCTTCCTTATATTATATAAGAATATACAATAATATTTCCAAAATAAAAATATGCAATAATATTAAATATTTAATATCATATTTTCCTTTCTTGTTGACTCATTTTCATTACCTATATATACATATTGCACAACTACTTTCTCATACAAAAAAAAGAGACAAAACAATGGCAAAAGGATTCAAGATTTTGATCTCCCAAATCATCTCATCCTTCCAATTCTGCCGCTCCAAAAACCTTTCCAACTTCCTAGAAAATCTTGTCCCTTCATTCCTCCAACTCTCCCCAAACCCTGTCTTCATTGACTGCCTGCCGGCAACCCTGCCCCCTTTCAAACCCCACCACTCCTCCTTCAAGCGCCACGTGTCCTGTAGCTTCTCATCTGTCGGCTGTGCGTTCAGCACACACTACACCTAAAAATGACCTCACCGAATCACCGGAATTCAAATGGGACGAGACGCCGCGTCACGAAATCTACAACTCCTCCATCTCCAACTAAAATGAGATCTTGATGTAAAAAGTGATATTTTGCGACGGCCAAACAATCAATCGCAAAAAAATAGATGCAAAAAGTCATATTTCTAGTAGTGTATAATGTTTGCCATATCATCATCCACAGCTCCCCCACAACGTATTATCCTCTTGTAGCTTTCGTGATGCGGCGTCTTGTCCCACTTGAATGCCGGTGATTCGGTGAGGTCGTCTTTAGAGGTGTACTATGTGCCGAACACACAGCCGACGGATGAGAAGATGGAGGACACGTGGTGCTTGAAGGAGGAGCGGTGGGGTTTGAAAGGGGGCGGGGTTGCCGGCGGACAGTGAATGAAGACGGGGTTTGGGGAGAGTTGGAGGAATGAAGGGACATGATTTTCTGGGAAGTTGGAAGGGTTTTTGGAGCGGCAGAATTGGAAGGATGAGATGATTTGGGAGATCAAAACCTTGAATCCTCTTGCTATTGTTTTGTCTTTCTTTTTTTTGCATGAGAAAGTGGTTGCTTGTACGGATTAGCTATTGCAATATGTATGTATATATAGGCAATGAAGATGAGTCAACAAGAAAGGAATGTATTTTTATTTTGAAAATATTACTTATATAATATAAGGAAGGTAGTTATAAATAATGTGACCATTTGAAATGTTTTTATAAATTTTAGATTCTGTTGAATTGCTTATCATATTTACTGACAAATAATTTTAAATCTTGAAATAGAAAATTATATATATATATATATATATATTTATTTATATTTAAAAATCATAAATTATGGAATAATTAGAGTTTAATTGTTATGGTTAAATTAGAGTTAATCAATCGACTTTTTTTTTAAAAAAAATAATTAGATTTCAGTGAATTGCTTCCATATATAGTAGCACACAAATTTAAATTTTGAAATAGTTGAGCATACTTTCCTTTTAAAAATCGTAATTTATGGAATAATTAGAGTTTTATTATTATGATTAAATAAGAGTTTAACCAATAGAATTTTTTTATTATTTAAAAATCAAAAAATCATAAAATTTAGTTTGAGGGTTTAGAACTCCCACAAGTCTTGTCATTAGAAATATCCTTTTCCTTATATATATAGGTATCCATATCTTTTTTATTTCAAATTTTACTTTTTTTCATAAATATAATTTTTTTTAGAAATTATGAAAAATGGAAGGAAGATTTCTAAGACTATCAAATAGGAAGATAATAATAGAAGAATTGAGAGTAAAATTTTTCATTTATTTTTTTAATAATTAGATTTGAAATATTTTAAATTAGTACTTAGCATATCTTTTTTAGTTCAATATGTATATCGATATCTTTTTCCTTTCAAATTTTACTTTTTTTCATAGAAAATAATTTTATTAGAAATTAGGAAAAATGGAAAGGAATATATATAAGGCTACCAAGTAGGAAAGATAATCTCTAACTTTGAATGAGAGACCAAGTTTGGGAGTTTAGAAACATTGAAACTATACTACATTTGTATACATATAGTATAGATTTTCTTTCATTCTATTAAAACAACATTCCTTATATTATATAAAGATATACAATAATATTAAATATTCAAAATAAAAATACACAATAATATTAAATTTTTAATATGATATTTTCCTTTCTTGTTGACTCATTTTCATTGCCTATATATACATATTGCAATAGCTAATCCGTACATATAAGGAACCACTTTCTCATACAACAAAGAGAGACAAAACAATAGCAAAAAGATTTAAGGTTTTGATCTCCCGAATCATCTCATCCTTCTAATTCTACCACTCCAAAAACCCTTCCAACTTCCTAGAAAATCTTGTCCCTTCATTCCTCCAACTCTCCCCAAACCCTGTCTTCATTGACTGCCTGCCGGCAACCCTGCCCCCTTTCAAACCCCACCACTCCTCCTTCAAGCGCCACGTGTCCTGTAGCTTCTCATCTGTCGGCTGTGGGTTCAGCACACAGTACACCTCTAAAAATGACCTCACCGAATCACCGGAATTCAAATGGGACGAGACGCCGCGTCACGAAATCTACAACTCCTCCATCTCCAACTAGAATGAGATCTTGATGTAAAAAGTGATATTTTGCGACGGCCAAACAATCAATCGCAAAAAAATAGATGCAAAAAGTCATATTTCTAGTAGTACATAATGTTTGCCATATCATCATCCACAGCTCCCCCACAACGTATTATCTTCTTGTAGTTTTCGTGATGTGGCGTCTTGTCCCACTTGAATTCCGGTGATTCGGTGAGGTCGTCTTCAGAGGTGTACTATGTGCCGAACACACATCCGACGGATGAGAAGATGGAGGACACGTGGTGCTTGAAGGAGGAGCGGTGGGGTTTGAAAGGGGGCAGGGTTGCCGGCAGGCAGTCAATGAAGACAGGGTTTGGGGAGAGTTGGAGGAATGAAGGGACATGATTTTCTGGGAAGTTGGAAGGGTTTTTGGAGCGGCAGAATTGGAAGGATGAGATGATTTGGGAGATCAAAACCTTGAATCCTTTTGCCATTGTTTTGTCTCTTTTTTGTATGAGGAAGTGGTTGCTTGTACGGATTAGCTATTGCAATATGTATGTATATATAGGCAATGAAGATGAGTCAACAAGAAAGGAATGTATTTTTATTTTGAAAATATTATTGTATATCCTTATATAATATAAGGAAGGTAGTTTTAATAGAATGAAAGAAATAATTTTATTTTGGAAATATCATTGTATATCCTTATATAATATAAGGAAGGTAATTTTAATAGAATGAAAGAAATAATTATGAGTTGACAGTCTTTTCTTGTTAACATGCCAAGGATGGTATATTCCCAACCATCCCATACACTCCACGAAAATTTATTGACTTGCTATACCTTGACTTTGAGCCATTTATATTCATATATATATAAACTTTTCTTGTTATGGGGTTATACCATAAATAAATCTTGATCATTGATTAAAAAATTGGGAGATTGATCAATAAGTCTCCTATTTTGGACTTGTAATCCATATAGTCCCATATTTTATTTTTTTTTTGGTGATCCATTGAGTCCTTTTGGATGTATATAGTGACTAATTTATCCACTACATTGGAGTGTCACATTTAGAAAAAGTATACTAAAAAAATTTAATGTCACATCATACTTGCCATATTAGAGTGTCACATTTAAGAAAAATACATTAAAGAGTTTTTAATTTTTTTAGAGTGTCACATCATACTCACCACGTTGGAGTGTCACATGTCTCGTTTGGAAAAAGTACACTGAGGAATTTTTAATTTTTTTAGAGTGTCACATCATCTCTACCACATTCACATTTGAAAAAAATACATTAAGGAGTTATCAATTTTTTTTAATGTGTCACATCATACATGCCATATTGTCACGTTTGAGAAAAGTACATTAAGAAGTTTTTATTTTTTTTGAAGTGTCACATCATATCTTCCACGTTGTCATGTTTAAAAAAAGTACACTAAGGTATTATTTTTTTGAGTAAAAGTTTTGGAGTGTTACATCATATCCGCTACGTTGTCACATTTAGAAAAAGTACACTAAGGAGTTTTTAATTTTTTTTAGAGTGTCACATTGTTGGAGTGTCATATTAATACCTGTAACATTGGATATCACATCATACCTGTTACATTAATAAAATGGTTTAACTGTCTACCAAAACACTACCAAAATAAAAAATAAGAATACACGGAAAGAAACTCTCCACTAATAGGACTTAACAGATCAATAGAAAAAACTTAGAACTAAATGGAATATTTGTTTGTGAGATGAGATTTATTGGTAAATATCCTTATAAAATTTAAGTAATTTTATGAGTTTTTTTCTTAGAAAAGTAGACATATAGATATATAGACCTCTTGTCTATTGTTCTAACTATCGTCTCTTTATGATAGACTAATATAAACAATAGATGTTATAAACAATAATAATATCTATATAACATGCATCATGCTTTAAAATAGATTTTAGTCACACTATTCAATTGATTTCATTATTTTTTTTTGATCGGCAAAAAAAAACTTCATTGATGGAATAAACAAGAACAAGGAACCAAGCAAATTACATCAATAAAGGAAAAGTGAGTGCAAAAGCATCACAATGAGCTAACTCATCCCAATTAGGTTGGCACCAGAAAGTTTATCCTATCATTTGCTAGCACCTCTAAAGTTGGTGAGAGACCAACCAAACACACAGCACAGACTAGCATCTAAACATGTAAGAAAAAACATGAACACACAGCACAGCATAGATTTGCTAGCACCTAAGCATACAGCAGCAAGCATCCCAGACCAGAGACAGCACTCCAGAGAGCTGCAGACTAGAGACCATGGAGTCCATGGTCAGTGGAGTCAAGGGTGCTCTCCATCATATGGAAGGATATTATATCCTTAGCTGTAAGTAACCCTTCCCTAAAGGAGTTCTTTGTGTCTAATCTCAAGATTGTGATTGGGAATGGTCTTAGGACAAAATTTTGGCTGGATGTGTGGCTCAATGATCAGAGTTTAGCTCTTGTTTTCCCTAGACTTTTTGCTCTTTCAGTTGAGAAGGATGGATCAGTGTTTGATTTTTTTCAAAGAAAAGATGGGGGTGATGACTGGAATTTTATTTTCCGAAGATCGCTTTTTGCTTGGGAAGAGGGGGAGCTTCAGAACTTGATTGGGTATCTGCAGGGGGTGCCTAGCTTAAGAACTCAAGCAGAGGACTCTTGCTCATGGTCGGCTCAACCATCCGGAACCTTTTCTGTAGCCTCAGTGAGTTGTTTTTAGTTTTTGAAAAAGAGTAGGGGAGAGCAATCAACTGTAATAATTCTTTCTGGCATAATCAAAAGAGTTCCTACTTGCTGAAAGTCAGATAGGAGAGGCCTATATTGACCGCACAAAATTGGAGATCTGCAAGTGCTCCTTTATGGAAGAACTGGACTAACACTATCTCCCCAACACGATTCTCAGAACAAGCGGGCTTCCATGTTTGGGAAATGCTCTAGTATGTAATGTATATCGTATATAATTTTATCATAAAATTTTATAAATTTGTGTATAACTTACCTAAGTTCATCAAAATTTATGTAATTTTATAATAATTACGCGAATTTGTATTCAATTACATATTTTTGTAAGATCACACTGTAACATATAATAATTTTAGAGACCAAGGTTTTTGTCTCTAAAAGTATAAATTTTGTTGTAAAAAAATTTAGGGATTAATTCAGTTGTCATGAGAACAATCGCTTAAAAATCGTATCAAAAAGCCAAAAATTGAATTTTTAGTGGCAAATTAAAAATGTAGCTAATAAATATGCTTTTAGGGACAAAACAACTTGATACCAAAAAGTTTCTTTTTTGAGACACAATTTTTGGTTCCAAAATGTTAATAATTCATCACTAAATATCCAATTTTATTGCTAAAAATAAAATATTAACACTTTTGGCGACAATTATTTTGTTTTTAAAAATAATTTTGTTCTTAAATTTTTATCTCTAAAACCTTAATTTCTTATAATGTCATCTATTTAAATTTGTAAAAACTTATATAATTTTATGATGGGGTTACATAATGCATATCGAAACATTTTCCTTCATGTTTTTACCCTTTAGGTAGATCCACAAAATTAATGACGTGTAGACATCAAAAATACTAAGGTCTTGTTTGGGAGGGGTAAAGTGGTTAAATTAGCACTAAAAGATTAAATAAATAAATTTAATCAATAAAACAAAATGTCATATCTAAATTATAATTATTTCACTTTTTTCTCTCACAATCATCACATCCAAATCAAAAAGGTCAAAAGTTTTTCTCAAATAGAGCTAATTTAGCCAGATTAAATTAGTCAAAAAGCCAAAAAATAAAACTAAATTAGCTCATTAACGATATTTTAGTGAAATAAGATATTTATTTCAAAATGTTAAATGTGTTGAAAATATAGTGAGTTAACTTTTAATAACTAACTTGCAGAATTTTTAAAAGTAAGTCATTTTTAAAAAATAATACAAAAAATATTTCCTTCAAAAATTTTTCTTCACTTTTGTTCAACCAAATAGTGAAAAATAAGTAAAGTATTTTACGTCAAAACAAACAGAGGACTTCATTTTACGTAGTTTCAAACGTCGCCCGTTGTGATAGACCAGGGACTATTAGGCCACGTTTGTTTGGCAGATTAGGTTGGAGGGATTGTTAGTGAGTGAATGGTTAGTGAAAAAATTATTAATGTGAGGGTTGTTAATAAGAGAATTAAGTAAAAGTGTGTTTTGATAATAGTGTGAGAGACGGTTAATGATGGGATTGTTAAATTATTTTTAAATACAATAAATAAAAAAATTATTTTTATATTAATTTTTTTAAATAAATATTAAAACAAAAGGTGGACTTGGGATTGTTGGTAAAATAAAGGTGCACTTGGGATTTTTTTGGCCGGCCAGCTATGATTGTAAAAAAAAAAAAAATTAAAAATTGCATTGTATTGGACGTCCAGACAGATTGAAACCGCTCACTATTTTCTTAATTCCACTCGTTTCTTAGCCAAGCTAATCCCCCTACTGAGGGGGATTACTAAGCCGCGCAGACTGTGAAGCCGATCCTCCCAAACATGTTGTGGATGGGACCCATAGCAATCGAAGCAGCCAAACAAACTGGGCCTTAATGTAACTAGATAATTAGGGGATGTTTGGTATGTGCTAAAATAACATACAATCATCTTATTTGGATCACATCATTTCAAAGCCAACCCATATTTTACTCTTTTTTTTGTGTAAAAAGTCAAAAAGTATACTTATTTAAATAATTCCAAATACCCCCTTAATTATATGATAAATTACAAATACACCCCTTAAGGTTTAGAAAATTACAAATACTCCTTATCAAAAAAAATTATTTAATAGAATTAACTGAAAAAATAAATTCTTAACAGCTCTATTATACAATAATAAAATTATCTGAATTATTAATTGAAATAAATTTCTAATATTATTAAAAACTGTTAATTGACTAAATAATTTATTAATAAAAACTCCAAAATCACATGGGCAAATCGTGTTTTAAATAAATTTCAAAGCAGTTATTTATAATTTACCCATTATTTTTTTTATATATTAACCACCTTATATTAGGAATTGGTGGCCAAGATGTATATATTGTTATCACTCTATTTCAGTTACAATAGTTTTTCTTTGTGGGCCAAAAAAAAAAAGAAAAAATCTCTTAAATTCGAAATTTTAAATACATCTTATATTTTTTAGCAAATGTACTTTGCAAAAATCAATGTAATTGTTTGTTTTCTTTTTTAGAAAAAAAAAATCAACATTTTTTTCAAAAAAATAGAAACTAATTTGATAAAAATAAATATTAAGAAAATATTTTAAAAATTATTTTTGACCTCCCAAAAAATTAAATAATGTGAAAATGATAATTGTTTTTTAATTTTTTTTTCTTTCATCAAATTAATTTTTAATTTTTCAAAAAAAAAAAAAAATTGAAAATCAAACCAAACATAAATTACCTGACAGCAGAGGGATAAGGTAAATGGACTAGTAGATTTGAGTTGCACGGGCATTATTTAAATTTGGCTTCACACATCTCATTTAATTTTGTGGCCAAGCTGTCATCCAAGGTGTGAAGATAGACCTTTGCTTCTAGACTAGAGAACCAATCAACTTCTTGGTACGAGCAACCTCCAGGACTTTATTCACCTCAGTTCGCAGCTGGTCAAAGTACTAAAATTTGGAAGAAAAAAATTCATGTTGCACAAAACATACTTATAGTACCTTTCTTGTGCAAATGATATTTGCTTATAGATAAAGGTATGCAACAATATCTTAAGCCAATGTCATCCACTAATGAAAACAAACATATTTTATTTGTAAATAAGAACACACTTGAACTGCACATGTCACGCCCCAAGCTCCGTGACAACGCCACACACTCATTTAAGTGAGCATGCAAGGCTAAGAGTCCAACACATAACCTACAATGTAAAATACTCAAATTAAATCCTTAAATATCATAGTGCTAAAAATCATACATATAGATAATTCTTATCATATGAAAATGTCCACCAAGTCCACTAATAAAAATAATAATCCAAGTACTTAAATCATAGTCCTACTCTCGGCACTCCCACAAGTAAAAACCCCGCCCAGCTCTACTCCTCAGAATCTGAAAAAAAAAATAAGGGTAAACTAGACAGCCCAGTAAATCCAACCATCAATGTTAGCTGGATAAAAAAAAAAAAAAAAAAAAAAAAAAAATAGTCGATAACCAATAAATATATTTTTTGCTACCATTCAATAAATGAACAATTATTTTATAAGATGGTTTCATTGCTAAAAATAAACAGTGTAGCAATACATTTTAATTGAAAAGACAATGAGGTGATTCGACGAAATTTCGTTGTTCAAATTGATGGTTCGATATTCAATGGTTCGATAATGCGATTCACAAAACCCAAGTCTTGGTGACTACGGTCACTTAGCCCGTGACAAGGCCCAGAACCACACAGGCTGGTGGTAAAGCCCCAAAAGAAACTAGTTTCTGTGCCAATAAATAACCCTCATTGGCTAGGGTCCAAATCATAGTCAGACTAGAGTGATATTCAAAATTCAAACAATACACAACTTTTCAATAAAATATTCGATATGTTCAGAATAAACATTTTAGTATAATTTTCAGAATAGTTTCACAAAATATTCAAATAATTTTCATAATAATATTCGAAATTGTTTTATACTTGACCCATATTTTATTTTAAGAGAATATGGAGGCTATAAATATATATTTATAATTTTAAACGATTCAATAGGAATAAAAATGAACCAACAGTGATAGAGGGTTACTTACCTCAAATGCTTAGAAGTAATATACCAACACCAACTCCAAACACCCAGCTCCACCACTTCAATCACACAAACCTAATAAATAAAACTTCAAATAAATTAATATTTTTACGTGTTACATACACCCACAAAAGCCCCACTATATTAGATTAATGTATTGTTGCAATATCCAAGAGATCAAACCATTCAACCCAACTTTATAGCCAAACACACCCTTACCCATGATACAAAACTCCATTGTTTCTATTACCCACCCAAAGTTACACTTACACATTGCACCCAATTCTCAAAACCTAAGTAGGCACCTATAGATCTTCGAAATCCCCTTAATGCATTGATTGTTTAATTCCTCAACATAAACTTAATAATCAACAGTACAGGCAGATTTTACCTCAACCAATGGGTGTCCCAAAATCACCCAACATGTTGCCTCCAATCCCTATTGCAGCCTCACTGGAACCTCTCTTCTCTTTTTCTTTTTTCTTTTTTTTTTCTTTTACCTTCTCAAACCCTTGCCGCCTATGGAGCAATTCCTAGCCTCTGTTTTGTTTGTTTCCCAAGATTTAAAGCCACAACAAGTGGACTTATTAACCTAATTTCTCAAAGTTACAAAATTACCCATCTAAGTAATAGAAAATATAATGCCATCTCATAACAAATTCTTTGATATTAATAAATGACCCTTATAAATTAATTTAATTACTAATCTATCCAATAAAATAATCCTACACATAACTTGGGTTTTACAGCACAAATAGTCATCTTAGGTTAGTTAATCTTCAGTTCAAGAACAGAGAAATTACCACAAGAATATTTTCCCACAAATCGATTTCTTTGTCAGGGAAAGCAAGCCATCTTTCGCTCAATACCGGCCATCTTGACTCAAAAACAAATTTAGCAATTGAACCATCTTTAGTATTGTACTGAAAAGGAAGATTCTGCCAAACATCCTCAGCCAAATGAGGTAAGTATTGGAGCAATTACCCTCACAATGGAAAGCAGATGTGCTGCAAGAACTGTTTGACAACTTCTCCTTGTAAAACTTGTAGAGCCCCTGAAAAAAATTAAAGATAAACATCGGGCGGCACAACTTTTCTCAAGTTGTAAGTTGATAATTAGAAAGAAAAAGTTAAAAGCACAATTTTCCTAACATTTAGATAATCAATTTTTTTTCAACTTATGTAAGTTACATTTGTCAAACAGTTAAATTGAATGGAAATGTCTCAAGCTCAACCAAAACTGAAACATTAAGATGATAATTTTACATTTTTCATACATGACACTCATGTGGTATTCCTTTAAATGGCATAATACACTTTAAGATGACAATTTCCAATGTACCCAAAAAATAAAAAATAAAACACTTTAAGATGACCACATGGCATGTACATGTGACATTTTGAAATGCAAGGGGTCAAAGTGAATTAACCAACAGTTTCAAAAAATTAACCACCTTTATAATGAACAGAAATTAGTTAAGTATTGGGTATTAATAGGAGGGAAAAAAAAATGCACTTCGCAACATTATGGGAACTAGAAGTATTGGGTCAGGAATTCAATGTACACTTAAGCCATCACTTTTCTTTACAAGATGTGAATATAGAACATATAAATCAATTATGTGGTGCAGCAGAATCAACATTTTAGCTAAAGTGCAGAGGCCAATAAGGGAAAATGAGAAATAGGGTGCCCCATACTAGGTTGACAATTGAAAATCATAAAACAGTGAATGCAGAAAACCTACATGGCAAACAAAATCTAAATTCATTAACCATCAATATTGCAACATCTCTCGTGCCAAAAAATGTAGAATGATAGCTAGGTGGTAAAGGTATCACACGCAAGGAATTATTTAGTTCTTTATGATGTAAAGTAAGAAAAGAAGTACCTAAAGATATAGTTCTTTATGATGTGAAGTAACGTACCCAACATAAAGTCGATCTTTGGCAGCATCAAAATAGAAATTTGATAAATCAACAATTGCAAACTGTTGAATGATCTGAAAAGGGGAAAAATAAATGAAAAATATGCCATACAAAAGAGCAAACTACAATGTTTTCAAACATCCAGTTGAATTAAGAGAAGTTCTATAAAACAGGTATTAGACCAGCGATGTTGTATGGGATAGAATGTTGGACAACTAAGAAACAGCATGTAGATAAGATGAGTATTGTTGAGATGAGAATGCTTAGGTGAATGTGTAGCAAGACTAGAAAATACAGAGTTAGGAATGAGTATATTCGAGAATGGGTAAAAGTAGTACTGATAGAAGATAAGCTGAGGGAGAATAGATTGAGATGGTTTAGTCATATACAATGGAAACCAACAGAGACAATAGTAAAGAGATGCAATTTAGTGACGGTAGATGGAAGTGTCACTCCAAGAAATTACACTTTTGGCGACCAAAAAAAATTTAGTCACCAAAAGTTGTGGAATTGGCTACTAGAAATTATATTAGTCGGCAAAAATACAAGAGTTAGCTACTAATTTACTTTTTAGTTGGGGTATATTGATTATTGGCGACTAAAAAAATGTAGCCGCTAAAAATTCCACAATTGGAGACTAAAAAGAATTTTAGTCGCTAAATATGCTACATTTGGCGACAAAAAAAAAATTTTAGTCGCTGTATAGTTACTTTTGGCTACTAAAATTATTTAGTCGCTGAATGAAAAAAAAAATTTACTTTTTATCTTTGACGACCAAAAGTTTGGTAGCTAAAAACTTATTTTTAGCGACCAACTAATATTTTAGTCGCTGTGTAGTTACTTTTACTAAAATTATTTAGTCGCCGAATGAAAAACAAAAAATTACTTTTTATCTTTGGCGACCAAAAGTTTGGTAGCCAAAAACTTGTTTTCAATGACCAACTATTATTTTAGTCTCTGTGTAGTTACTTTTGGCTACTAAAATTATTTAGTCGCCGAATGAAAAACAAAAATTTACTTTTTATTTTTGGCAACCAAAAGTTTGGTTGCCAAAAATTTGTTTTCAGAAAGATGACGCGTGCCTAGCATGTGTCAATTTACCAAAAAAAAATAGTGTGTTTATCCGCCAATGATCAACAAGTACTAGAAAATTGCTTCTTGTTGTAGGTGTTTGCCTTTTGTGTTTATAATTAAAAATTCTTTGTTATAGGTATATGTGCCATTGTGCTGCTGGTAAAATGCTTTGTATCTTGTCAAACAATTGTGTTTTCCTTAATTGTAAAGAAATGCATGTCTATACCGAGGAGTTATAGATCACAAGGTGCATGTGTGTGACATGATAAACATGCTTGTTTCAGAAACTTATTATGCTGCAGTCATTGAGAATTGCACTGATTTTGTGGGTTGTGTGGGTGTGGATGTTGGTGCTAGTGGCAGTATTCTGTCGTTATTTGCCGCTCAGATTGCCTAAGTTTTGTCTGTGTTTGTGCATGAAAATATACTGACATAATAGATTTATCCTTGTTTGTTGGTCTTCTAGAATTCTATCCGAACTCCATCCTCTCTTTTTTTTGCCTCAATTTTTTTTCTCATATTAGGCTGGTGCTAAACATGTTTATGCAGTGGAAGCATCTGAAATGGCAGAATATGCTCGCAAACTTATTGCTGGGAACCCATTGTTGGCTCAAAGAATTACGGTGCAATTTTTTGTTTTCTTACATTTCAGTTTAAATGTTAATGGAGCTAGTACACTGTTTCTTATTCTTTTTGGGGGCATGTTTTCACTTAAATTATAGGTAGTCAAGGGTAAAGTTGAAGAAGTTGAATTGCCCGAGAAAGCAGATATTTTGATCTCGGAGCCAGTGGGTAAGCTTATAATGGCATGTGTGCAATTGATAAATTCTAGTTAACTATGGCATTTTCTGTGATATTAAACATATAATGCCATGGTTGTCTTTTTTATTATTATTGCTATGCAATTTAGTCACACCATCAGCGTTATGTTACAAAGTGTGTGTGTGTTTTTAACCCTCTTTTTTGGTTAAGTAATGGAGACACTTTTGTAACATTATAGAATTGGCATGAAATTAGCATATGCTTGGACACAAGTGAAAATTGGGAAAGATATCTATTAAAAAAGTGACTCATTGTGGTATTTTAGAATGGCAACCTTGCCCAATCTGCATGTTGGACAATCTATTCAATTAATAGTGATGGGGAGATTATCTATTGTTTTTTATCCACAAAATGAAGTCTCATTTAGAATCCTTTTTTCTTCCTTTAGGGACCTTGTTAGTCAATGAAAGAATGCTGGAGACCTATGTAATTGCAAGGGATCTGTTCCTTATTCCTAGCGGAAAGATGTTTCCTACGATTGGAAGGTGATTGTACATGTCTTATTTTCTATGATCTTAATGATTTTTGTACCCACACAATACCATGGAAAAATGTTTAATGGTTCTCATTGTCATACTCCCTTAATCTCCTGTATTAAATTAAAAGACTTTCAGTTACTAGCTTGACTTCCCTCTGTGAACTAATGTGCTTTGACTTTTCTGCTTGCGTTATGGTGCAAATATCATGCACGGAACATATGGGAAATTCTATAAGAGATGGAAGAAACTCAATTCAAAAGCAACCATGTTAGTTGTCAGGATTCTAGCTTTACGCCTTGCTTAGGTTGTTAAGTATGTTAATTATTGTTGTTTTTGTGTTTTTCTTTGATATTTATGTCAGGAACAGTTTTTAAATTTTCACTATGGACTATAAGTGGGAGCGTAGGTGTTGTTTATTTATTTATTTGTTAGCGGCTTAGGTATATAGTGGGCTTGGGGTTGACTAAACCCAAAGTGTAGCAAGGGTCCCTAGGAGTGCCTACATATATTTGTTTCACTGTGTTTTATCATATTTGTTGCAAAGATTAATATGTGTGCTTTGTTATGTGTCATTTGTTTGGGTTCTGATGTTTAAGTTTGATTGCTCCTGCAGAATACATATGGCACCATTCAGTGATGAATATTTGTATGTTGAGATTGCAAATAAGGTAAGTGAAATGAGTTGAAGCATTTGTAGGGTTAATCACTATCATGTACCCTGTGATTAAGTGAAGGTTAAGAATAATTTGTGAAATTTGCTCGACCTCAATTGTAGGTGATTTTCCCCTCCTATTTCTTGTCAAAAGAATTCAATTTCAGTATTTTTTTTTAATTATTTTTTATCAAAAAAAAAAATCAGTTTTTAAATGTAAGCTGACCTTTTGGAATCTATCCAATTAAATAGTGATCGAATTAGTCTTACACCTATTTGTATGCAAATTGTAGTGCACGCTGCATTTTACTAGGACAAAGTCCTGGATCAAAAAATCAGGAACTTGTTTGTGCTGTTATTTTACTTGAGAAATTAAACAAGCAAAAAGGGGACTAAAAACAATATTAGGTCATTGAATTATTTGTAATTTTGGGTAAGATACATTAAATTATATCACTGCTTTTACCCTTCATTATTTTTCCTTGCAAATATGCTGGGCTCTTGTGCTCTTCTTTAATGAAGATAATATCTTCACTAGGAAAATTTTGTCTTCTGTTTTAGAATCAGTTTATTTTTGTTTGGTCACTTGTTCCTAAATGCATCCATTTGCTTTATATTGTTTATTTCTTACTTCCATCAAAACTTGTTTTTTGTTGTGTTTTGTTTTTTTTGGCAATGAAAGTGGTCTAATATTTTTTACTCTTATCTACGCAGGCCCTCTTTTGGCAGCAGCGAAGTTATTATGAGGTTGATCTAACACCTTTATATGGATCTGCCTTCCAAGGGTACTTTTCTCAGGTCCGTCTTACTTTGCAATACTACAAATATTATTGAATTTTTAAGATGGTGTCACAGTTTTCTTATTATGCTTGGCTTTCAATGTCTACAAGTGCATTATAATGCATCTTATTTGTTGAACCTGTTCTTGATCTTTCCTTTGATAATTTAGTTGTTGATACATAGAGTTTGGTTTGTTGAGGTTAGTTCTTTGAAGTTACATCTTTTGTATGTGATGCAAAATTTTCTTATTATACAAAATCACCATGAAGAACAACATCACCATTTAAAAGCTCTGAAAGGGTATTTTGATTAATAAAGTTGGGAGTAGAGAAGAAGGATTCATGTAGCCGACCTCATTTGATGGGACTAAAGGCTTTGTTTGGTTAAAGTTGGGATAGCTGTAAGTAGCAATCATTTGAAGAATGTTAATTTTTCTTATGGGTACACACCAAGCTTATGAGTTTTGATCCCATTTGTAAGAGTGTCTTCTTTACCAAGCAGTGGAGATTTTGTCCATGCACATCTAATTCAGATTATCTATAACCTTAGATTGTAAGCAATTTTGAAGTATGTGTACCTTCTAGAACGTCAATAAATTTCATTCTCTTGTTAACACTGAAATAACTAATAATTAAATCCACTAGCATGAATCATTCCCTATTTTACTGGTTCACAGTGGGATTTTTTTTTTTTTATGAAAGGTAGCCCGCCCCTTGGATTGCCACCCTCAAAATCTTTTCAAACATATGGAAATGACATTATTTAAGATATCATAACAAAAAGCAGATGGTCTCAAGGCTTGTTTGAGATGATTTTATTTGTGGCAGGTCAATGTTCATTGAGGTGTGTCCTTTTGGAAGAATCTGTTATTTGTCTTCATTAGAAGAGTTCTCTCTCTTCCATGATGTGGATGATGTGGTCTGTGTAGAAAGAAAAATTAGGAGAAACTTTTAAGGGATTCCAGTTGAAAGTAGAAACTGTGAACACTCACATTGTTAGATTGTGGTAAATCTTGATACAGTCACTGACAGAAAAAAGCTGCCTGCAGTTTCCACATATGAATTGAATTAGGTCAATTTGAACACTCATATTATAAATGTGTTGGCAGGAAAGCATTGTTGAAAGGTTCTTGAAACTTTCAAGTACAATGTGTGTGTGTGTGTGCGTGTGTGCACGCCATGGTTACCATCAACTTGATGGTAAAGCATTGTTCAAAGGTTCTTGAAACTTTCGAGTACAATGTGTCTGTGCATACACTTCTGTCTGTCATGTTTATTGACAGTAATTATGTTGGCTTTTCTGTTTTTATCATGGTGACCTCTAATGATCTCTCTCTCTCTCTCTCTCTCCCCTTTACTTTCTGTACAGCCAGTGGTGGATGCTTTTGATCCTAGTCTATTAGTGGCTCCAGCAATATCTCATACGATTAACTTCACTTCTATAAAGGTATTAGTTAACTGTCTAAATAAGAACTATCACTTGCCAACCACAGTAATATTTATAAAAAAAATACTTGTTTCTTTATTAGCACAGCAATTGTTCTTTCATAGTCCATGACTGGTGGGCATTCATGGATTTGAAGAGGTCAAGTTAAAAAGGTTTTGTGGAATGGAATTACTGTTTCTGTAACTATGGAACTGCTGAAATTATGGATCACAAAGGGGGTCTACTAGGGTACAAAAATGTCGGAGGTTTTGATAGCTGCTCACATTGTCTTTCTTTGCAGGGTATATATGGATTTCTGTTTTGTAAACTTTGTGGGATTGTTTGGGCAATGGAATATGATGCAATATGATCATCCGAGATGACCAACTAGCTTGTTAAGAGCTGAGAAGGTTGGCAAGTACAAAAATGAAGACCTTAAAGAACTAGGGACTGAAGGCAATAACGTCGGACTGATCTGCTTCGACGGACGACGATGGTTCAGCCTCGGCAGTCAGTTGGAGGAGCTTCTCTACCATTACCTCGGCATCAATTTCAAAAAAGAAGCAAACTACTCGGCATTAGCGGCAGGTTGTGTCTCACCCCCAGAAGACAGTTGGAAAGAACTTCTCAGTAGCCTTCTCAGCCACGAGCTCAGCATCAACCTCCTGAAGAGTTTGATCAAAGCTTTTCTCGGCGATTGGCACCTCGGCGTTTTGAAAGCAAGGATTGAAAGCAAAACTTTGGGAAAAGACACAGAAAACAAAAACAAGAATGTAATTCGTAAATCAAAAATGGTGATGAAGCTATCAGGAAATCAAGAAAAAAAGATTGTACAGAAGTGTCAAGCCAAGAACAGTGGCAGAAATCAACAGATATTTGAACAGTGTAAATTCAAGAAGATGATTTGGAAACAACGGGTAAAACAAGCAATGGTGATTAACAATGAAGCAGAGCTTCTTGGAAAGCAACAAGAAATAAAACCAGGAGGAACAGTGGCTTACCAGAAAGAGGGAAGCCGGAATGAGAATTGCCGAAGTCTGACGACAATGATAGAATGACGTAAAGCTTCACCGGAGGAGAAGAACGAAAACAATTGCAGAGCTTGAAAGCTTGGAACAATGACGGATTTAAGCAAAATAACTAGAAAGGAAAAAAAGCCAGAGGATTAAATGAAAAAAGAGAAAAATAGTCAAGAAGACGACAAAGTTCAAGAATAAAGCCAAGTGCACAGGCACTAAGTAAGTATGTGAAGAACAAGAAAGTAATGACCCAGACATGATGCTAGCAACAGAAAGCAGATATGACAAAGAACAGTTCCAGGCATTTTAGCAATAAAAAATCAAAAACTTGAAGACAGACGAGAACAGAAGGCCACAGATGGCAAATAAACAGATTCAAAGTAAATCAGAAGAGTTTTGAAAGATTGAGCTTAATAAAAAGTAAGAACAATTTACAAGTTGAAA
>NW_021024562.1:1394076-1414047 GCF_004153795.1 Camellia sinensis
ACTAGAGTGATGTTCAAAATTCAAACAATACACAACTTTTAAATAAAATATTCGATATTTTCAGAATAAACATTTGGTATAATTTTCAGAATAGTTTCACAAAATATTCAAATAATTTTCATAATAATATTCGACATTGTTTTATACTTGACCCATATTTTATTTTAAGAGAATATGGAGGCTATAAATAAATATTTATAATTTTAAACGATTCAATAGGAATAAAAATGTACCAACAGTGATAGAGGGTTACTTACTCCAAACGCTTAGAAATAATATTCCAACACCAACTCCAAACACCCAATTTCACCACTTCAATCACACAAACCTAATAAATAAAACTTCAAATAAATTAATATTTTTTACATGTTACAAACACCCACAAAAGCACCACTATAATAGATTAATGTATTACTTTAATATCCAAGAGATCAAACCATTCAACCCAACTTTATAGCCAAACACACCCTTACCCATGATACAAAACTCCATTGTTTCTATTACCCACCCAAAGTTACACTTACACATTGCACCCAATTTTCAAAACCTAAGTAGGCACTTATAGATCTTCCAAATCCCCTTAATGCATTGATTGTTTAATTCCTCAACATAAACTTAATAATCAACAGTAAAGACAGATTTTACCTCAACTAATGGGTGTCCCAAAATCACCCAACGTGCTGCCTCCAATCCCTATTGCAGCCTCACTGGAACCTCTCTTCTCTTTTTCTTTTTTCTTTTTTTTTTTCTTTTACCTTCTCAAACCCTTGCCGCCTATGGAGCAATTCCTAGCCTCTGTTTTGTTTGTTTCCCAAGATTTAAAGCCACAACAAGTGGGCTTATTAACCTAATTTCTCAAAGTTACAAAATTACCCATCTAAGTAATAGAAAATATAATGCCATCTCATAACTAATTCTTTGATATTAATAAATGACCCTTATAAATTAATTTAATTACTATTCTATCCAATAAAATAATCCTATACATAACTTGGGTTTTACAGCACAAATAGTCATCTTAGGTTAGTTAATCTTCAGTTCAAGAACAGAGAAATTACCACAAGAATATTTGCCCACAAATCGATTTCTTTGTCAGGGAAAGCAAGCCATCTTTCGCTCAATACTGGCCATCTTGACTCAAAAACAAATTTAGCAATTGAACCATCTTCAGTATTGTACTGAAAAGGAAGATTTTGCCAAACATCCTCAGCCAAATGAGGTAAGTATTGGAGCAATTACCCTAACAATGGAAAGCAGATGTGGCACTCCCATGGGTCTAAGGTATTCTTTTGATACTCAAGCTTGTGAGTTTAGTACTTGATTTATCTTTGAGAGATATACTGACTTGATCGTCGGAGTGCCCCCGGGTGGTCGAAACCACCTCGGGATTCTTATATTTCTGTTGCAGGTCAATCAGGTGCCATCTATTCTGCCAGTGCTCTCCAGCTGATTACTAAGCGGGCAGTGTGGTCGGAAAATCACCCACACAGAAATGTCTCAAGCTCAACCAAAACTAAAACATTAAGATGATAATTTTACATTTTTCATACATGACACTCATATGGTATTCCTTTAAATGGCATAATACACTTTAAGATGACAATTTCCATTGTACCCAAAAAATAAAAAATAAAACACTTTAAGATGACCACATGGCATGTACATGTGACATTTTGAAATGCAAGGGGTCAAAGTGAATTAACCAACAGTTCCAAAAAATTAACCACCTTAATAATGAACAGAAATTAGTTAAGTATTGTGTATTAATAGGAGGGGAAAAAAAATGCACTTCGCAACATTATGGGAGCTAGAAGTATTGGGTCAGGAATTCAATGTACACTTAAGCCATCACTTTTCTTTACAAGATGTGAATATAGAACATATAAATCAATTATGTGGTGCATCAGAATCAACATTTTAGCTAAAGTGCAGAGGCCAATAAGGGAAAATGAGAAATAGGGTGCCCATACTAGGTTGACAATTGAAAATCATAAAACAGTGAATGCAAAAAACCTACATGGCAAACAAAATCTAAATTCATTAACCATCAATATTGCAACATCTCTCGTGCCAAAAAATGTAGAATGATAGCTAGGTGGTAAAGGAATCACACGCAAGGAATTATTTAGTTCTTTATGATGTAAAGTAAGAAAAGAAGTACCTAAAGATATAGTTCTTTATGATGTGAAGTAACGTACCCAACATAAAGTCGATCTTTGGCAGCATCAAAATAGAAATTTGATAAATCAACAATTGAAAACCGTTGAATGATCTGAAAAGGGGAAAAATAAATGAAAAATATGCCATACAGAAGAGCAAACTACAATGTTTTCAAACCTCTAGTTGAATTAAGAGAAGTTCTATAAAACAGGTATTAGACCAGCGATGTTGTATGGGATAGAATGTTGGACAACTAAGAAACAACATGTAGATAAGATGAGTATTGTTGAGATGAGAATGCTTAGGTGAATGTGTACCAAGACTAGAAAATATAGAGTTAGGAATGAGTATATTCGAGAATGGGTAAAAGTAGTACTGATAGAAGATAAGTTGAGGGAGAATAGATTGAGATGGTTTGGTCATATACAATGGAGACCAACAGAGACAATAGTAAAGAGATGCAATTTAGTGACGGTAGATGGAAGTGTCACTCCAAGAAATTACACTTTTGGCGACCAAAAAAAATTTAGTCACCAAAAGTTGTGGAATTGGCTACTAGAAATTATATTAGTCGGCAAAAATACAAGAGTTAGCTACTAATTTACTTTTTAGTTGGGGTATATTGATTATTGGCGACTAAAAAAATGTAGCCGCTAAAAATTCCACAATTGGAGACTAAAAAAAATTTTAGTCGCTAAATATGCTACATTTGGCGACAAAAAAAAAATTTTAGTCGCTGTATAGTTAATTTTGGCTACTAAAATTATTTAGTCGCCGAATGAAAAAAAAAATTTACTTTTTATTTTTGACGACCAAAAGTTTGGTAGCTAAAAACTTATTTTTAGCGACCAACTAATATTTTAGTCGATGTATAGTTACTTTTACTAAAATTATTTAGTCGCCGAATGAAAAACAAAAATTTACTTTTTATTTTTGGCAACCAAAAGTTTGGTTGCCAAAAATTTGTTTTCAGAAAGATGACGCGTGCCTAGCATGTGTCAATTTACCAAAAAAAAAATAGTGTGTTTATCCGCCAATGATCAACAAGTACTAGAAAATTGCTTCTTGTTGTAGGTGTTTGCCTTCTGTGTTTGTAATTAAAAATTCTTTGTTATAGGTATATGTGCCATTGTGCTGCTGGTAAAATGCTTTGTATCTTGTCAAACATTTGTGTTTTCCTTAATTGTAAAGAAATGCATGTCTATACTGAGTAGTTATAGATCACAAGGTGCATGTGTGTGACATGATAAACATGCTTGTTCCAGGAACTTATTATGCTGCAGTCATTGAGAATTGCACTGATTTTGTTGGTCGTGTGGGTGTGGATGTTAGTGCTGGTAGCAGTATTCTGTCGTTATTTGCCGCTCAGATTGCCTAAGTTTTGTCTGTGTTTGTGCATGAAAATATACTGACATAATAGATTTATCCTTGTTTGTTGGTCTTCTAGAATTCTATCCCAACTCCATCCTCTCTTTTTTTTGCCTCACTTTTTTTCTCATATCAGGCTGGTGCTAAACATGTTTATGCAGTGGAAGCATCTGAAATGGCAGAATATGCTCGCAAACTTATTGCTGGGAACCCATTGTTGGCTCAAAGAATTACGGTGCAATTTTTTGTTTTCTTACATTTCAATTTAAATGTTAATGGAGCTAGTACACTGTTTCTTATTCTTTTGGGGGGCATGTTTTCACTTAAATTATAGGTAGTCAAGGGAAAAGTTGAAGAAGTTGAATTGCCCGAGAAAGCAGATATTTTGATCTCGGAGCCAATGGGTAAGCTTATAATGGCATGTGTGCAATTGATAAATTCTAGTTAACTATGGCATTTTCTGTGATATTAAACATATAATACCATGGTTGTTTTTATTATTATTATTGCTATGCAATTTAGTCACACCATCAACGTTATGTTACAAAGTTTGTGTGTGTTTTTAACCCTCTTTTTTGGTTAAGTAATGGAGACACTTTTGTAACATTATAGAATTGGCATGAAATTAGCATATGCTTGGACACAAGTGAAAATTGGGAAAGATATCTATTAAAAAAGTGACTCATTGTGGTATTTTAGAATGGCAACCTTGCCCAATCTGCATGTTGGACAATCTATTCTATTAATAGTGATGGGGAGATTATCTATTGTTTTTTATCCACAAAATGAAGTCTCATTTAGAATCCTTTTTTCTTCCTTTAGGGACCTTGTTAGTCAATGAAAGAATGCTGGAGACCTATGTAATTGCAAGGGATCTTGTAACGCCCTCAAAAAAAATAACATTAAACCCATCAAATAAAACATTCATTGACATATGAAATATCCACAATCTTCTATTCATCAGAGTTTCATTACAAAAGTATTACATGTTAACAACAAAAGAAAAATGCCCTAGGGGCTTACAGCTTTCCAAGTTAACACCTGGTTACAACAAAAGAGTACTAACTCATCTACACATTAAGCCCTCGGCTTGAATATACATGTAATACATCAAAAAGGAACTTAAACAACAAAAAATATTCAAACTTTGGGGCCTTCCAAGAATAGTATCTGACCACTGTCCTATTGTGCTCATGGAGGATGAGAGGGATTGGGGGCCTAAGCCTTTTAAGTTTTTGAATGCTTGGCTTTTGCACCCTAATTTTGCTTCTTTTGTGGGGGAAACTTGGCAACAACATCAGTGTTCTGGATCTGCTGGATCTGTCTTACAAAGAAAGTTTTATAATCTGAAAATGGCTTTGAAAAAATGGAACAAAAATGTGTATGGTAACGTAGCTTCCAAACTAGAAAATTCTGAACTTAAACTCTATGAACTGGATTTGATAGCTGAAATCAGGCCTCTGGACGAGGAGGAACAGAAGTTGAAAAGGGAGACCCGAAATGATATGTGGAGTCTGAGCAGGAAGTTGGAATGGGAATGGCTTCAAAAATCAAGGCTTGACTGGAATCTGAAAGGGGATAGAAATACAAGATACTTCCATGTCTCGGCTACCAACAGACAAAATAGGAATTCACTCAACTCTATCACAAAAGGAAACTTAATTCTTGAGGACCCAGGTCAAGTCAAGCATGAAGTTTGGACCTATTTCTCAAAGCATTACACAGATGACTGGTTGATCAGGCCAGTGCTTGTTGGGGACTTTAAAAGTGCAAGGCACAGTGACTCATTCCATGGGCTTGAGGAGGAATTTACTGAAGTGGAGATTTGGGCAGCGGTCAAAGATTGCAATGGGAATAAAGCTCCAGGGCCAGATGGCTTCAACCTGATGTTTTTCCAAAAATATTGGAATGTAATTAAGGAGGAAGTGGTTAATTTTATGAAGGAATTTCATGCCCATGGCAGACTAACCTCAGGTATGAATAGTACCTTCATCTCTCTCATTCCGAAGAAAGACAAAGCCATCAATTTGAATGAGTTTAGGCCTATTAGCTTGGTTGGGGCAATTTACAAACTTCTCTCAAAAGTCCTTGCTTCCAGACTTAAAAGAGTCTTGCCCATGATTATAGGAGATACTCAGTCAGCTTTCTTGGGTGAAAGGAATATACTTGATGGCATTCTAATTGCAAATGAGGTGGTGGATAGTTGGTCAAAATCCAAGAAAAAAGGACTGTTGTTTAAGCTAGATTTCGAAAAGGCTTTTGACTCTATTAATTGGAACTTCCTTTTCTCAATGCTAGCAAATTTTGACTTTGGCGCTAAGTGGTCCTCTTGGATTAAAGAATGTGTCTCTACTGCAAGGCTCTCAGTCCTTGTTAATGGTTCACCTACCATGGAATTTAGTCCTCAAAAAGGCCTTAGGCAAGGTGATCCACTATCACCATTCCTATTTATTTTGGTTGCAGAAGCATTGAATATACTCCTGCAGAGAGCTAGAGAACTGAATCTGTTACAAGGGGCCATCATTGGATCCAATAGAGTTGTGATCTCTCACCTACAATTTGCAGACGACTCTTTATTATTCTGCGAAGCTGAAATATCAGAAGTTCTTTGTTTGAAGAGGATTCTTAGATGCTTTGAAATAGCTTCAGGGCTAAAAATCAATTATCATAAAAGTGTGCTTTGTGGGATTGGCCTTTCAGATCCAGATCTGCATGAGTTTGCTCTTGTCCTTAATTGTAAGACACAGAGATTGCCATTAAACTATTTGGGCCTGCCGTTAGGAGCAAGTCCTAGGAGAAAGAAGACTTGGAAACCTATTATTGATAAATTTAAATTGAGACTTGCCGGGTGGAAAAGGAGATTCCTATCCTTTGCAGGAAGGTTAACATTGGTGAAGGCAGTGTTATCTAGCCTACCAGTGTATTTTATGTCGTTGTTCAAACTACCTGAAGGTATAGCTAAGGAGCTAGACAAAATTCAAGCTTCATTCTTATGGGGGGGCTCAGAATTGAAGAGGAAAATTCATCTGGTGAAGTGGTCGGAAGCAACCAAAAGTATCAACCAAGGTGGGCTAGGTATAAGAAGAATTAGAGATGTGAATGTGTGCTTGCTTCTCAAGTGGTGGTGGAGATTTGCTTCGGAACATGAATCATTATGGAAGAGGGTTCTTTGCAGTAAATACAGATTTTTGGGAGGAAAATGGTTGCCCCATCTCAACTCAAGCCATACTCTATCTCGACTTTGGAGTGACATTGTATCAACAGTTGAGCAGAAGGTATCTTTATTCACATTTTATGTCTCTCACTTACAATTAAGAGTGGGCAATGGTTGCAGATTGAAATTCGGGCATGACAACTGGTGTGGAGTTACTTCTCTTAAAGATGAATTCCCAAGGCTATTTCGGTTAGCCAACAATAAGGAGGGATCTGTTAGAGACCTTGCGGAGATCAGAGGAAACACTCACCATTGGTCAGTCACCTTCCGGAGACCTCTATTTGAATGGGAAAAAGAGGAGCTACTAAGACTAAATGGAATGTTAAGTGGAGCACCTGCTCTTAACCTTCAAGCCAATGATTTGGCTCTCTGGTCTGCTGCTAAACCAGGTCAGTCCTTTGTTTCTCTTTTCTATAAGCATACCAATCTCGCTTTTGGGGCTAATGCCATCTTCAGTAGATGGGTGTGGATTAGTTATCTCCCTCCCAAAGTGCAATTCTTTGGCTGGCTTGCTTGGAGATATAAGGTTAAAACATTGGTTTTCTTGCAACAACTTGGTATCTTGGACATAGATTCTTCTACCCTGTGTATTTTCTGCAAATCCCAGCAAGAATCAATAGATCATGTGCTGATTTTCTGCCCCATGGTATGGAGAGTTTGATCAGAGCTTCTACAATGGTGGGGGGTAGTTTGGGTGGTCCCTGGGTCTATACAAGGGCTGTTCCAGTGGTGGGCTGGACATAGCTGCAGAAATGAAGCAAGGAGGATTTGGAGTGCTATTCCTCTGGTGACTCTATGGTCATTGTGGAAACACAGAAATGAATGTATCTTCCAAGGCATACGACCTCAGCTTCATGATCTTCATGAACTCATCGTCACCAGACTGGCCTTCTGGTATAAAGCTGCATCCCACAGGTTTCAATTTTCAATTCATGACTTCCTTTTCAACTTCCCTCAAATCAGATATTGCCTTGATGGTAGGTCCTCGTAGTTTTGATCTGGGTGATGATCTTGCTTTGGTCTTGATTCAGTTCTGATCTTCACAGACTTGTCTCAGTTCTGGTCTGCACAAGGTCTGTTCAGTTGGTACTGGTTTATTCTGAATTCTATTGGGCTGCACTGTACAATTTTGCTTCAGTTGGTTCTGTTTTGAGCTGTAATTCTGCAATTCTGTCTTGTGCTAATTCTGCAATTCTGCCTTGTGCTCAAAATTAGCGTCTCATAGACTGCACTGATTTTGGCTTTGATTTGTTTTTGCTGATCTGTTGGTTCTGAGTGGACTGCACTAATTTTGGTTTTTAGCTGCTGATCTGTCTGTTTTGCTGATCTGTTTTGAGGTATCCTTGGAAGGCTTCAGTTGGTTCTGAGTGGATGCAGGGTTGGGCTCTGGAAATGAGATGGGTGAGGCTTGCAATCAGCTGGGCTGCTTCTGCATTCTATTCTCATTCTGCTTCTGCGTTGAGCTGGTATTGTTTTGCATTCTATCAGATTTCAACAGAGGTGTGGTCTGCAGCATCAGAGAAACTATCTGCTTTTTCTAGTTTTTTCTCTGTTTTGTATGCTCGTTGGCTCCTCACCAACTAGGAGGTTGGAGCTTGTTTTTAGCTCCAAGCTCCTCTTTATTGATGTAAATTTTCCTCTTCCATCAATAAAGTTTTTTTTTGCCGTTCAAAAAAAAATTAGATAAACTTGGTCAAATACTACTTTGTCTGCAACATTTCCCTCGGAAAATGCTTACAAATAATATGCACTTTTCTGAGAAGGAATGAAGAGCTTTTTTTAATTTTTTATATTATAAGTAATTTATAGAATGTATCACAGAATATAAATAATGAAAACCAATTCAAAATATCAAAAAATTAAAAATTAAAAATATTTCATATATTAAACAAATCGATTACACATTAAAAACCTAATAGCCATCCATTACATGATAACCATAATAATCATCCATTACACTATAACCACTCAAAAATATTTGTTAACAACAAATATAACCATCTATTACATGATAACTATAATTAGTATATATATGTATCAACAAAAATGACCAATCATTACATGATTATCATCCAAACACATATTAAAAATTAATTTGGTAAAAAAAATAATAATGTAAAAGATTTATCATTTTTATGTAATTTTATCTATGGTAGGTAGAAATAATTTTTAAAAATTCAAAAATATTTGTTTGACATTTATTTTTGTCAAATTAGTTTATATTTTATTAAATTGACAGTTTTACCCTTGAAAAATCTAATGATATCTTCAATTGTCCTTATTTGGAACAAGATTCAAAATTCATGGTCAAATGCGTCACAATTGAAAAGTCAGGAACCAAAGTAACACAAGTTCTAAAATATAGGGACTATTTGTGCAATTTACCCTTCTTGTATTTGTAATATCCGTCGAATTTTTATTATGTGTTCAATTTTAACAAAATTTTTTTATATGCTTAAACTTTATCTATTTATATGTTTTTTTCAATATGTTTCACTATAACATCAATATCAACAACAAATAACAACAATAACAATAACATCACATATTTGAAATGTATCTAACAATCAACAACAATTAAAAAAAAAATAATAAAGAAAGAAAGAAAGAAAGATAGATACATTCATATACAGAGAAATGAGAAATTGAACAGATCTGACGCTTCCTTATCTATGCAAATTCTGTTATCTATTCAAAATTTGAACAGATCTACTCAAACTAGATTTGTCTTATTATCTGTCAAATCGTTTTTAATTTGTTACAATATGTGTCTTCTTCATCATCATAATCAACGACAAAAACAACAACAACAACAACACATAGGGGGGAAAATTAAAAAAAAAATATGTTGAATCAACTAAAAAACAAACAAACAAACAAAAATCCAAACCCTAACCCCTCAACAGATTTGAGCTCAAATCTTAAATAAACAAATAAATAACAGATCTGAGGCAGACGGAGGAGATTAGCGGAGGAGAGAACTCACTACCACTGCTCCGGGTACAAGGTTTGAGCTCAAATCGGAGGACTAGTTTTGATCTTTCGATTTTGATTTATGTAACAACCCCAACCCAAGATTAACGTTAATCCATGATTTAATATGGCTAATAAGTTATTAAGATTAGATTTTGAATTACTTGCATATGTGTTGCATTATTTGTATTTTTATTTGTTCATTGTAAACATATCTGTTTGAATTTATGTTATGTTCTGTAAATCGAAGGCCTTATCGGCATCCAATCGCAAAATTTACTTAAATTATGTGTTAGTTAAAATTTTTAGAATTTTATAGTAGGCTCAATTGAAATTCGATTCAAAACCAAATAATTAGAATAAATGATCTCACTTAGTTGTTCTTAACTTAACTTAATTAATTTTCCTAAGTAAGTCCACATAAAGCCACCACCACCATTTTGTATACATTTTCCACTTTCGTTCCTCACCTTTTGAGTTCAAAAACGTAGAGAGTGAGAGAGAATGTGAGAATTGTGATCAAACAAAAGAAATACTGGAGAGTGAAAGGAATTAGCTTTGGGTTTAAAGGTTTGGTATGGGACTTTAGTAAATTCACCGTTTGGAGCTAGATTGGAGAACTAAGGTAAGAATTCAACCCTTCGATTGTGTATTCAAGATGGCTAATGTAAGAATTCAAAAGAATATAAA
The DNA here is from genome assembly GCF_004153795.1 of Camellia sinensis. NCBI lineage: Eukaryota > Viridiplantae > Streptophyta > Magnoliopsida > Ericales > Theaceae > Camellia > Camellia sinensis. The sequence goes on from NW_021024562.1 coordinate 1,404,482, forward strand.
GATTCAAGTCATGATTTAAACTAAGGAAGATGAATATAAAAAGAATTCAACCATGCATGCATAATTCACTAAGATTTGTAAGCTGTTTCTCAAGAACTTCCACATGCATGTCCATATTTTGGTAGTGGTCAAGGACTTCATCATGATTATGACCTAAGTGTTCCATCTGATTATGTTTTCGGAGCTATTAACTCAAATGAGTACATGCATGCTATGTTCACCTCATGTTCTTACATTTCAAGTTGAATTTTTGCACAATTGACATGCTTTTGGACTTTGATTTCATGAAATGATCTTTGATTCTCAATATTTTTGAAGTTTAGAAAAGTTCTCTTGAGTTTTGGCCCAAAAGAATATGATTTGTGGTTTTGAATTTGGGTTTTGAAGTTTAAAGGCAGTTCTGGAAATTCCAGAATTTACACCGTTCGCTCGAGCGAGAAAAGTGTTGCTCGAGCATGACAATCGAGCTCCTATAAGTTTTTTAAAAATTTTACAGGTTGCTTGAACGACCAAAGTGACGCTCGAGCGAGGACCCTTTTTACTCAGTCTTTCGCTTGAGCAACAGGCGAGCGGGAATTTCACGCAACTAGTACTTTTGCCAAGTTTGTAGACAGCTCAAGCGAAGGAAGTTATGCTCGAGCGACCACTCACATTTTTCATGTCCACTCGAGCAAAGAAACCTACGCTCGAGCGGGGACCCTGTTTTCAGAAATTTAACCAAGTGTTTTCTAATGCTTTTTTGGCATCCTCATTGCATCCTAGATATTCCTAGGCCAAGATTAGGACACCCGAATAAGAATAACAAGAAGAAACACAAAGAACAAGTAAAATGAGTTATGCACAAATCAAGTATGCGTTACAGTGTATGTATCTGCTATGATTGGTGTAGGTCATGCGCCGTGAGCGGTTAATCCATTGGTTTGCTGTCAAGCTATCTGTAAGTAATAACTTAGTAAAGTTATGTTTGATATGAAATACTTTCTGTACTTTATGATATGATGAGAATCGTTTTCGAATGATATAAAGGTTAATATGTGATTACATGAATGATGATCCATTTCCTTGAAGTGTTATGTGGTATCCTTAGCAGAGGCCCTCACCCAGGGGACATAATACTGTGGTCTATGGTCATGAGGCCCTCGCCCAGGGGGAAACAATACCGCGGCTCATGTATGAGATATGTTACTCGGTACCTGAGGTTCCAATGTGGAACTAAATAGGCTTGACCAAAAAGTTATGTTTAATGCTATACACCACTCAAGATAAGAATGTGACTATGATTCTGTTTCTGTATATAAGCATGATTATGTTTCTGTTCAATAAGAGATTTGAAGTTAAATTGTGATGGGTATCATTCATCTAAACTCTTTACTCTGTTATTATTCACTGGGTTCCCGTTCACTATTTATATTATGTATGTAAGTGACTAGGCACGTGATCAGAGCTAGAGTTGATGGCCTAAAATTCCGTTTTGTCTGTTACCCTTGCGCTTCCCGAGGAGGTTCCAAATCGAGTCAAGCCTTGTGGCCATGTCTTTTTGAAAGTTCAAAACTTTGTTATCTCTTGTTAACAATTTGTTTTTAATTATCTGTACATAGGATGACGTAAAATTACTGTATCTATGTCACGTCATGTGTATGCTTATAAAGTTTAAAATTATTTTGTCTTATGTATGTCTGTACAGCTTAATGGACGTTGCATTTTATATATTTGCTTCTGCAGCCCCTTGATTATATGTTATTCTGTTCAGAGGTCTTTGGTAATCCAAGGATTACTGGTCGGTTACGACGCGAAACCTATAGGGGCGGGTTTGGGTCATGACAATTTAGGTCATGGATTTTCTTGAAGCTTAAACATGTCTGTACATGTGACTTCGGATTCGTGTCAGTCATTGAAGTCTAGCGCTGTTCAATCATCAATAAGAGGAGAGACAACGAAAGAAGAGGAATAAGGAGGACGATAGAGGTCAGAGATCGACGTAAGGGGGGGAGAGAGAGAGACACAGAGAGAGAGAGAGTAAATCTAAGAGAGAAAAAAAGCGGCAACAGAGGTGGTGGTTGCGACAGTTCACGGTGGCAAAGGAGAAGGAGATGACGACGGTTTCGACGACAGTGTCGTAGACGAATAAAAGAGAATGGGAGACAGCTTGCAGTGAATGAGACAAAAGACGGCGGTCTATGGCAGAGAGAGACAGAGAAGAGAGAGTGTGAAAGAGAAGAGTATGATTGTTAGGGTTTTGGGACATATAATATGATATATATATAGGAAGGATATTTTGATCATTTTAGTTGAACTTGTCATTTTTTACAAACTAATTAAACGGCTGGACTTCTCGCCTTACCAAATTGCAATTTAGATTTATGAACAGAGTGCCCTATTATAAAGTGTAATTATCATATAATAATTTTGTATGACATTTATTAAATTATAAAATAAGAAAATAAATACTCGTTTTGATATTAAAAATAATAGTTTCTTTAGAAGAAGAATTAGTAACATAAAATTAAAAGTAATTCTAATTATTTAATTTTCTTTTATATCCATTTGGAAAATAAAAATATGTAGAAATAGAAATTATATAAAATTTATTAAAAAACTTAAATATAAATATGTTGTAGTTAGATTATCATATAATGATTTTATATGATATATAAATTATAAGATTGTAAAATAAACACTCTTAATTAAATTAAAATATCAACTATATAAAAAAAATTTAACAACGATTAACCAAGAAAGAATCACATGACATCTAAACCAAAAAAGAAAAAATAATGAAAACATCTAAACGATAGATACATCTCAATGTGTGAAGTGATTAATCATCTGTAATATGATGCCAAAATATAAAATAACTTACTGTTCAACAATTGAAAAAGTAACTCAAATAATAAATCCAAACTTTAGAGATTCCTCGACAATATCATAATTGTGCAGATTTTTCCTCCTATGAGTGTGATTATATGAAATAATATAAGAAATAAAGTATAATTTCATATATAGAATCATTATAAAATTTAAACGACAAATCCATAATATATAATTGGTATTGGATATAGAATAATGTATGAAAAAATAAGAGAAAAATAAGAAAAAAAGCAGAAGGCAATTTAGCATTAAAAAAATAATTCTAATATCTTTGAAAGAATTAAGAAGAAAAACGTGAATACAAAATTGGTATTAGGTTTATAGATTATCTCAATTTATGATGAAATATATGGAAAAAAAATATTTATCAAATAGAATCTATATAAAATAGGTAATGTTAGCATAATTTAAATTAGATTTGGATTTGTATAAAACTCTATATGTAATTAAAAAAATATATGCTAACGTGACTCTCTTAGAAAAAAGTAAATCCTTATAATGTGCCACATAAACATGAAAAAAATACTACTTTTAATAATATATATATATATATATTTATATATATGATGACAAGTAAAAAATATAAAATAAAATATGTTTATTTATCAATTAATTTTATTGTATTAAATTTATGAATTATTTTAAAATCTTCATTATATAAAAAATAATTTTATTATTTTTGTAAACTAAGAACAAAATATTTTTTCCACTGTAATAAGTAATGCCAAAATAAACTTCGTCTAAATACAATGACCAGCAACAACATATCAGATGTTATTATTATTCCAAAAATGTTATCATTATTGTTGAAAAAAAGATAGAGTAATGTATTCACTCCACATTGACACTTTTTGTGTTTTGGTCTCTCACAAGAATGTGAGAAGTAAAATGTTGTAACAACAATAATAGGTGGTCCGAAAAATCATGATTTGAATAGTTTAAAATACTCAAAATGATGTCATTTTGACAAATTCGAGCCACAAAAATTCGAGCCACTAAATATTTTCCAATGTTGCAAGAATCCTGCCACTGTGTAATAGATTATCTGAGTTATTTATAACTTTCTTATTTTGGAAGTTTATATCAAATTATTTAATACAATTTTTATTTATAACCTATTATGCAGAATTATTTTAAATAAATTGACAAAAGTTGATTTTCAAAACTAATTGAGAGATTTTTGCCTATTATTTTTAAATTATCAATAGAATAAATTACATCAAACAACACTAATGAATGTGATGACATTGTTTTCCCATGAGAGGTAAAAGTGGCAACTTACTTAGAGCATATCCAACGGTTCAGTATTTTTTTCACTAAATTTGAATAAAAAATGGCTCATTTTTTCAATCTGATATCAGTTGCTCTAACGGTGCACCAAAAAGAAGAATCATCCTGCGGGTCAACCGGTTGGTTGACCGATAAGGCAATTTTTTTTTAATCTTTTTGAACTGTTTGAACCTACCAATTTTTGAACCATTTGCATGAGCTGGTCGACCGGTTGGTCAACTGGGTGGTCAACCAGGGGGTCGACCACCATGTGTAAAATTTTGACAAATTTCTGCTTTAACGGCTATGTACAGTGCATTCGTGAAAGGAGCAACCTGTTCTCACTTTGATAAATTATTTGCTGAATTCTCATTTTGATACTTATTTGCTGAAACCATTGGAGCACCAAAAAGTGACTTTTTCATCAAAATTCAAATCTGGTGCCAAGTTTGATGAAGCGTTGGAGATGGTCTTAGGAAGCACGAGTGTGTGAATCTGAATACGTTGATATTGTAAAAAGGTAGGTACATTTTTAAATATATATTTTATTATCTATATTAATCAATGATATATAAAATTATAAAATTGAGCTTATTTGGGGTGTGTTATATAAATATAGTTTTTATATTTTTATTTTTTTGGGTTTTATCAACTCTCTATTTTTTATATATCTTTTCGTAAAAGATCAAAAAATATACTTATTTAGATCATCTCAAACAATCCAAGTAAAAAAAATGAAAGGACAAAAAGGGTAGAGAAAACATAAATAAGAATAAAGATTGAGAGTTTTAATTTTGGAGCTCTAGTGATGTTGGCAATGAGTTCCACATGTGATGTGATGTGTATGCCTATATTTTTGTTTTTTTTTACTTTTTGCCACATCATTAAATCTCTCTTTAGAATTCTAAAATTAGAGCTCTCTATCATTGTTGCATAAATAAAAATGGATACTCGAATAGAGAGAACATTTATTTATTTATTTGGGTACTTTTTGTCCTTAAATTCAATTTTGAAATTTTGGATCAATTGACCTAATGTTTATCCTTTTCTATATTACCGTCCAACTCTAATCACAAATCCCTTTAATAACAAAGTTGTAGGAAAAAATTACCCACATATTAAGAAGAAAAATTACCCAGATTGAAATTTTGGATCAATCTCTTTTCATCTTTACTCTTCTCGTATCATGTGTCCCTTCCTGTCTTCCACATTTTATGCCTCATGATACTCAAAATTCTTCATAGCCTCTTCCACTTCCAAGTGAGTAGGAACATATCATGTGTCCTATAATAATAAGAAGAAAAATAATAAAAATAATAAAAATTATGTTTATTTATGATTTCAACAATATATATATATATAGTTTTGGCTATAAAGTTGTACTTTTTCACCTAAATTGTAAATATAACATCAAAAAATCATGTCATTCCATCCATGTAATGAGGAAATCTAATTTTATTGTATTGAATCATAGTTTACACCATATCAAGTACATAGTTGTATTGTCAAAGGTTTCCTTGGCGTTGACGTATTTTAAATTAGTTTTAAAATACTTCCATATGTTGTTTGCCACAGGTCTATCTATTAAATATTATTATTTTTAAATATCATATTTGTGTGAGTGATTTTTTGATCACACTGCCCGCTTAGTAACCAGTTGGAGAGCACTGGCAGAATAGATGGCACCTGACTGACCTGCAACAGAAAGAGAAGATTCCGGCGGTGGTTCGTCCACCCAGGGACACTCTAACGATCAAGTCAGTATATCTCTCAAAGATAAATCAAGTGCTAAACTCATAAGTTTGAGTATCAAAAAGCATACCTTAGACCCATGAGGGTGCCTCTCTTTTATAGCCAACATAAACCTAGTTCCAATAGAAGCCTAATTTCTATGGATTCAGGATTACTGCTAATCTTGGACTCCCAGTAAGATTAGGATAAACTCTCTAAGAGTCTTATCTTAATACAAACTGAAGTCTTCTCTCATTCTAGGACTCTTGTCCCCTCATCCAGGTTGAGTTCCTTTTTCATTCTAGGACTCTTGTCCCTTATCCACTTTTCTCGGATTCCGGTATCTTCGAAGATAACCTCGGTCTTGCCGAGATCACCTCGGCGTCACGACCAGGACACGTGGCACCTCGGCTGACACGTCGGCGTCACCTTGCCACGTGTTGGTACTCAGAAAATATATCCCCACAAAAATCAATTAATATAGTTATAAATAAATGCACATTATATCTCTTAGTGATCTACCACTTGACTAGTCACATTAGGTATGTCATTTTTTTAACATCAAGTAAATTGAAAATTACCTAAAAATTAATGGGTTTTACTCTTTTGATAAGATATTTGTTTAAGAGTTAAGTTACGTAGATTTACCAAGTTTTATAAAATTATAACAAAATTAGATAACTTGGTGAAGTTGATTAGATTAATGAAATGGACATCTAATTTGTGTGTCCTAATCAATTCAAAGGTTTTAATGTACTGACATTAATGTGTGATTTCTATCTATTTTTAGATTCTCAATGAATCTTAAATTTTGTTTGGGTGTTAGATTTACTAAGAAAAATGAAAATATATATATATATATATATTTATTGTGGAGACATAATTTGTGAGTTGTCCACATGGCATAGGTAGTTAGCCGAGGTACACGGGGATAATCGTGGTTAGCCGATGTGTGATATGATAATCCAAGATAATTGGATAAAGGATAAGAGTTCTACATGTTGATAGGCTCTCTGTTTGAATAAAAGTGGGACTTCTGAGGTCATCGTAATCCGAATAGGATGAGTCCTAGATTGTTGTTATCCTTCAAAGGGATAGAGTCCTATCAAATAAAATTTTTAGGAACGAGGACACTATTCATTTTTTTACTTGAGAGTTATTTGCTTAGTCGATATTTTGTGAAATTTTTAACTGACTTGATCGTCGGAATACTCTGGGTGAACAAGCCACTGGTCTTATTGTTTTTCTGTGTGCAAGTGTTGAGTTTCTCTATTTTTGCATGTGCTTTACGGCTTAGTTCTCAGGATTTTGGCGAAGAGATCCGATTTAATTGTGAGGTCAAAATTTAATACTCACATTTATTTTTATAAATTATATAAGCTATTAGCAAAAATTATAACAAATGGTCTCACACAAATCTCATAATAAAAAAATAAAAATAAAAAAGAAGAGAAAGATTCATAAGTAGTGCATTTAAGTTGCAATAAACAACATTGAGAGGCACATTCAACAAGTTATGGGTCGTTAATTGTGTAGAGGTGGTCAGTGAACGTCTTGCGAGTGTCTTCACCTCTGAAACTCAAGAACACATGATAACTACATGGAGAATAAGAAGGGGAGGCGTCTTGGGCTCTAACAATCTCCATTGGATTAAGGCTACACAAAAAATTGAGGACAGAAGCAGTGCTATGGGTTGGGATGAATTCTATCAATCAAGGCATCATAGATATTTTAGGAGATGTGACTTTATATAACCATCTACCACTGTTATAAAATTTTTCTATTGTTTTTTAAAATTTTAATTTTGTGGGAACTCATATTTAATGATTTTTGTAAATAAATTATATGATGTGAATAATAAATTAAATATTATATGAACTATATAATAAAATTAATATTGAGTAAATTAGGTAAATGCTATTTCAATTTAAAACACTAACAAAAATATTAGTAAGAATAATAATTTTGTAAGTATTCAACAATATGATTGGGCTAAACTTGAACAACACGTAAAATGTGAAACTTGAGGCAGAACGGGCAAGGTATGTTTGAATGCAATATGAACTTGACTTTCTTTTAGGGATATTCTACATACATTTATGATAAAGTTTACTTTACCCCCTTATATGGTTTATAGTTGGAGAACTTTACCCTCCTATGGTTCACATTTATATTGCTTGAACTTGACTTTAACTTGTAAATTTTTCTTCAAAAATTTCAACAAGTGTTTAACCATCATCCTTTATCATAATCTCAGCTTAACTTCAGCTTATAATTTTTTCTCAAAATTTCAACAAATGTTAAACCATCTTCCTTTATCATAACCTCGGTTTAACTATAACTTGTAAATTCACACAGAATTTCAACAAGTGTTTAAACCAATCTTCTTCCGATACGACCTCAGTTTAACTTTAACTTATAAATTCACACAGAATTTCAACAAGTGTTAAATATCACATCGGTTTAACTTCAACTAGTAAATTCACACAGAATTTCAACAAGTGTTAAACATGACCTCGGTTTAACTTCAACTTGTAAATTCACACAGAATTTCAACAAGTGTTAAATATGATCTCGGTTTAACTTCAACTTGTAATTTCACACAGAATTTCAACAAGTGTTTAAATATTACATCGGTTTAACTTCAACTTGTAAATTCACACAGAATTTCAACAAGTGTTAAACATCATCTCGGTTTAACTTCAACTTGTAAATTCACACAGAATTTCAACAAGTGTTAAATATGACATCGGTTTAACTTCAACTTGTAAATTCACACAGAATTTCAACAAGTGGTAAACATCATATCGGTTTAACCAACCTGTAAATTGCTACAAATTTCAACAAGTGGTAAACATCATATCGGTTTAACCAACTTGTAAATTGTTACAAATTTTAACAAATGGTAAACATCATCTCGGTTTAACCAACTTGTAAATTGCTACAAATTTCAACAAGTGATAAATATCATCTCGGTTTAACCAACTTGTAAATTGCTACAAACTTCAACAAGTGGTAAACATATTCTTCTTCTCTCTGCCCCCTGCATGGCTTCCACATACTCCTTTGCGAACCTTATAAAAGGTCTTCAACCTGGCTAACTGCAGTCCAACCTTGTGTGTTTTCTTTTTTATCTTCTGGGATCTGATATTTGCTCATTGAGCTCTTCTCTTTTCGGACTTAAGTGCCGAGATCTTGTCTGCTAGAATCTTGGATCTGCTCACTCAGGTTGAGCTCTTCTCTTCTCGGACCTACTCATCTAGGCCGAGATCATGTCTTCTAAGATTCGGGATCTGGAATCCGAGATCTACTCACTTAGGTTGAGCTCTCGTCTTCTCGGGCCTACTTGTCTAGGCTGAGATCATGTCTTCTCGGATCCGGGATCCAGGATCTGGAATTTAGGATCTGCTCACTCAGGATGAGTTCTTCTATACTTGAATGTTATTTCCTTGGGAGCGCTCATGCCCCCTGTCTTTGCATCCCTTCTGGAAGGGTCTTCACTCCGTTTATGTCGACACATTCTCCATCTTTGCTAAACTCGTCGTTTTTGATACGTTGATCTTGTACAGTGATGGCCATCTATTCTCCTTTCTTTCCCACAGACGGCGCCAAATTGTATGAGTGATTTTCTGACCACACTGCCCGCTTAGTAACCAACTGGAGAGCACCGGCAGAATAGATGGCACCTAACTGACCTG
>NW_021024562.1:1434635-1489859 GCF_004153795.1 Camellia sinensis
ACTATCGTTGAACTTAAGAGCTTTTATATATGTCTTAAGTTGTGAAACATTGAAAATGTTTTGGTTTTATTGGAAGAATGTTTTGGAACTTGCCTCATATGGAAGTTGAATGTAACATTATATATGTTGAATATATTGTTGAAATTGGAAAGGAAATGCGTAATGTTGATGCATGTTGAAAGTACATATGTTTTACATATTGTGTAATGCCTTTTGTTAAAGGGATGGGATGACCGCTAATGGGTCGAGTTTTTGAATGTTAAAATGTAACATTGTTAAAAATGAAGAAAAACCTGTTTTTGAAAACTTGTGCTTAATTTGGGGACGAAATTCTTTAAGGGGGGAGGTTATAGCGATCCCGGTTTCCCTTTCTTTACTTATATATCCGGACTTAGGTTCCGCGGAGCTGGTTGTTGAGAGTATGTTTGTTTGCACCCTTTAATCCTTATATTGAGTCTTGGGTTGTGTTGGGAAGATTTGGATCAAGTTGGTTGAGCTTAGGAACCAAGTCTAGTTGCCCAGATTTTTGCTTGTCCGCTCGAGCGGGGGTTGGCGCTCGAGCGGGAATACACCTCCCAGTAAGTCCTGTGTAGTGTTGGACGCTCGAGCCGGGAATTGGCCGCTTGAGTGGGAGGTTGTGAGTGACGCTCGAGCGGGGAGTTGGGAGCTCAGCGGGACCTGTCTGCAAAAAACTTCTGGGAGTGTGCATCCGCCGCTCGAGCGGGAGTTTGGCCGCTTGAGCGGGAGTCTGTGAGTGGCGCTCGAGCGGGGGTTTCCACGCTCGAGCGGGGCGACTGTTATAAAATCCGAGACCCGACTTTCTGGATCATTTTTCATCTCCCTTTTGATTCTAAAACCCTAGAACCGTCTTCTCCCTCTCCCTACACACCTTCTCTCTTAGGTTTGATCTACTTTAGAGTGTATTTCTACCCTAAGTCCTTTGTTTAAAAAGATAGAGTGGGTCGAGGGCTTCCGTTTAATCTGAACAATCTTGGGTTTTGAGCACTTTGGTTTTCGTCATCTTCTCCATTCGAGTTCTTCGCTTCGAGGTAGGGATTTCCTACTCCATATTATAGGTTTGTTCTAAGTTTTGGCATTTTGATATGTTGGGGTTGTTTTTGTAATTTGGGAAAAACCATAGTTGTTTGTAATAAATTAATTTATATAATTAATTTAGGGAAAATTGGGAAATTTAGTTGAATTCATGGAATTAATGAATTTATTGATTAAGTGGTGTAGTTGGTAGTTTAATCACTCACCTATGAAAATGTTGGAGTTATGTTAGTTGATACAATCTATTTCCTATTTAGAAATAACTATTTTGGGCTGTCGGTGGAGGATGGTCGTGATTTTTGTAGACATTACATGTGAATTAGGGAAAACTGAAACTACTCACATTGGTTAAGTCATTGATTTAGACTGTTGAATTAATACAGAAAATACATGTATTGATTGTGTGTTGTATATGACAAGTGTTAATACATGTTATACGCATGTTGTTTGGGAGGAGATAGGAGATGTACTCCAGGTTTTAGGGGAAGATAGGGGATGGACCTCAAACCAGATTTGTTTGGGAGGAGATAGGGGATGGACTCCATTAGTATCACTATTATGTGTGCTTATTGATATTGAAGTGTTTTTACATGTTATTGATACAGCACTAAAATGTGTATCAAACGTCAAATTGGAAGTATGAAGTGTTTTGATTTGAGCCTGAGTCTCATTTGTTTTGTTGATATTGAAAGTAATGTGAATATGATATATAGTTCACTGTTGTAAGTTTGGCCAGGTTCTGAGCCATGTTGATAATAATGGAAAGTAAAATGTGTCTTAGACATTAGTGTCATGAGACTGTATAATGATACAATTGATTATCTTGGTTAACCATCTATTGAATGCTATTGCTTTATTCACTGCTTATATTTGGTTTAGTATATTTCTACTGGGCTGTGGCTCACCCTATATGGGAACATCATTTTCAGGTTCAGGTGATAAGCTACCTCCAAGGACTTAGCTTGGAAGGATTTGACTTTTGGATTTGAAGACTATCTTCAGTTAGTTGTTTTTATTTGATAGTACATGTAAACATTCAAGCCTAGGGCTTTACTTGTATTTGAGTTAGAACTCATATTTTTGGGTCCAAGTGTTGGCTTGGAAAGATGTAAGCCCGTAGGGCATTTAATTTGATGTTACATGTAATGCTTTTATTTAGTAATACTCTGATGAATGAGATAATGAATTGTTTTCTTTAAATATTGCATGTCAATGATAAATATATAATGGGTTTATTTTGAGGGCGTTACAATGGCAGCACTCTCTCAACACAGGAATAAAATTATAGACACAAACAGACTGATTGTATAATTCTAGAAGACAAAAATCTCTACCAACACCAAGGGAGATGGGCCTCCTTTTATACACCATGGAGGAGAAAGGAGGAGCCTCTAGCCATGAAAGCTTGCAACCAATGCTCATGAAAGCTAGTAACTAATGCCCATGAAGGCTGGCAACTAATTGCCATTACTCGTGCAAAACTACTGGAGTAATGGATCAAAATTGATGAGAAAAAAATATATGATCTATATTTTATGTATATACAAGTGTGTATTTCTGCAACAGACTTAGCCTAAAAAGATTAGGCCGGTGGACCACCAATCCGGCCCAACCTAAACCTAACTTAAGTCTTAAGCCTAAGCCCAAGCCCAAGCCCACAATCCACTGACCCGGCCCGGTCCGGGAGGTGCGCGCACGCGCGTGTGGCAATTTTGCCATAACCTACTTGGATTATAGTCTTGGCCCAAGCCCATCCTTGACGCTTCCATTCCTCCATTCTTTCAGAAAATTTGGATGCCCCAAATAGCTCATGCCCTTCTCATAATCTTGAAATTTAAATACCCATAAAAAAATTTCCTCTACAATCAATGTGGGATCAGTAATTATACACAATTCCTAATAACTCATACATGAGGCCATCTTTATGAGACAATTTCTCATTCAATTCTTAATAGTTTTTGGTTATTCTTCTTGTGGTGTAAAGACTTTGTTACAAAGAATTTAATCCCATGTCAATTAATGGTTGGAACCTACTTTAATTTCACATTAAAGTTATTAAAAAACTATTTTTTCCAACACACTCTTTTTAAATTTACCGAAGATAAAAAAAATCAGTTTTTAGATCTTGTCTTATATAAATTTTGTTATTTCAAATTTGTGAGACCACTACAATAAAAAGAACTTTTGGAGACTAAAACTGCATTTTTCGTCGCTGAAAGTAGTAGAATTGGCGACTAAAATGGAATTAGTCGCCAAAATTGATCACTTTTGCCGACTAAAAGAGTTTAGTTGCCAAATATAAGGGTTTTAGCGACTAAAAGGCAGTTTAGTGGCGGAATGTAGGGGTTTTAGCGACTAAAGGTTGTTTAGTAGCCAAAAGTCACAGTTTTTCGTGACTAAAATGATTTAGTAGCCAAAAGTGATGGTTTTGGCGACTAAAAAACAGTTTCGTCGCCGATTATAGGTGTTTTGCCGACTAAAAACTGTTTGGTCGCTAAAAGGGAAGCTTTTTGGCTACAAAAAAAAAATTAGTAGCTAAAAACAGTCAATTACCGACTAAAATTCAATTTAGTAGCCAAAAGGGGACGTCTTTGGCGACTAAAAACAGGTTTAGTCGCCAAAACTGCTTATTTTTAGGTGGAACTTAATTTTTTAGCGACTAAATAATAGTTAGTAGCCGAAAATGATAGAATTGGCGACTAAAAATTTAATTTAGTCTCCAAAAGTGGCCTAAATTTTTTTTTAGTAAATAATTTATTTTTTACATAAATTATATTGAATTAAAATAATTATATTTATATATATTGTTTTGTATTAATACCGGTCAATATACTATATAAATAATATATATTGCATATATATTCATGTGATGTTGTAGTGGCATAGTGGAGAGAGTGTGTTGCAAAAAGGTTTGGAATGTGGGACGGTTGGCACGGTTCGAAACTCAGAAAAAGCAAAAAAAGTGGGGGGTTTTTTTTCGACGGAATTTTTAGTCGCCAAAAGAAACTTTTGGCGACTAAGCCGTTTAGTCGGCGATTCAGTGAGTATTGGCGACTAAATTATTAGTCGATAAATGTATGATTTTCAAAAGTGTAAAACACTATTGGCGACTAACACTTTGGTCGCTAAAGACCTGTATTTTGGCGACTAAAAAATTATTAGTCGCCAATACCTATGCCGACCACGTATATGTGACAAATGTGGCGACCAAAAAATTTTGTCAGGGAAAGTAAAATTTCGACTTTCGGTGACTAAAAACCGACTTTTGGCGACTAAAAATTTAGTGGCCAAAAGTGCTTTTTCTTGTTGTGGACGTTGAATTAGCAACTATTATTTGTCATCAATATTATCCAATTATTATCATTATTCAGTTAATTTATTTTAGCACCACCACATAACTTCCTGGTTGACCTCCCAAACTGAGCCTGTGAGCATTTTCAACCACCTTATATATCTTCATATTTGAAGATTTTTTTTTTACCTCTGACCCATCTTCTAAAATCATCTCCATTTAAAAATAAGATGATTTGATCCTCTATATTTGAACAAATAATATGAAAAATGAAGGAAGATCTTTATAATATTATTTCTTTTTTAAAATACCAACGGCCGATTTAACTTTTTCAAGAACAAAGCGAACTTTCAACATTGGACTTTTTATACATTTTTTATAAAAATTATTGTGTCTTTTTTTTTTTTTCTTTTTGGGCATTTGACAATATACATAAAAAGTTACTTCCAGTATATATATTTATTAAAATTTACTTAAATATACATTATTACAATAAGAAAAATGACCAAAATAATCTAAACTAAATTATTAAATAAAAAAGTAAATAAATTGTAACAAAATCACTTAAATATCATTCTTCTGGCATTTTTAACTGTAAAATTACTAATCTGGTTCGCATAAACCTACTTGTAAGCTAAATCATTTTTTCTAGATAAAATTACTAATCCATTTAATCTTTCATTTGACATAGTTGAATAAAAGTAAGATTTAATCAACTTTAATTTGAGAAGAGTAACTACAAGTAGTATAATCAATCATATTCTATGTATAATTCATATATTTAGAAAATAATCATTCAATAATTTCAAACAATTCACCCTATCAAGAAGTTATTTGGTTTTTCCCAATAAAAAACAATTATCTATTAGTTTTAAATAGCCTATCATATTAACCATCTATTAATTTTAAATTATAATTAAATTTTGTTAAGACCTTTTAAAATTTTAGGGCAAATTACATATACACCCCTCGAAGTTTGGCTAAATTACAGATACCCCCCTGAGGTTTGAGAAATTACGAATTCCCCCCTGAATGCTATATTTGCATAAGAAATTAGGGGGTAATTTGTAATGAAATAAAAACCTCAGGGGGTAAATTGTTATGAAAATACAAACCTCAGGGGGCGGGATGTAATTTCCGAAACCTCAGGGGGGTATCTGTAATTTAACCAAACCTCGAGGGGTGTATATGTAATTTGTCCTAAATTTTAATGAGATTTTTTTATAATTTAATATAATAATTAATAAAAAATGAGATTTTTATTGATAAATCTCATTTAGAAGTGTTTTAACCCAAAAAGTCCATGAAGAAATTTATTAACCCATTTAGTTCCATGTATGCATTGTTTTATTCCATAAAGTCCTTTTTCTTGATTTACACTCTTTTTTTAGACTCTTACGCCCTTCTATTTAATTTTGACACCCTTACAAATATTTTTTGAACGGTTAGCAATTTTATGATGTAAATATTCATATTTTAACATTCACATTGGTAAGAATGTAAAATTGGCCTGTAACCCGTTGGCGGTCCGAAGATCGCCCCGGGCCGGGAAGGGCCCGGTCCGTTGACAATACGAATATTCACATTGACATGTTAACATTCACATTGATAGAAGTGTAAAATTGGCCCGCGGCCCGTGGGCCGCCCGAAACCCGCCCGTGGGCTACTCGAGGCGGGCCCGGCCAGGCCCGACCCATTGACAATGTGAATATTCACATTAACATATTAACATTCACATTGATAAGAGTGTGAAATTGACCCGCGGCCTGTAGGCGGCCCGAAATCCGTCCGCGGGCCCAACCCGACCCAGCCCGTTTACAATGTGAATATTCACATTGACATGTTAACATTAACATTGATAGGAGTATAAAATTGGCCCCCGGCCCGGAGCGGGTTCGACCTGTTGACAATGTGAATATTCACATTGACATGTTAATATTCACATTGATATGAGTGTAAAATTGGCCCGCAGCCCGTAGGCCACCCGAAGCCCTCCCACGGCCCGGGGCAAGCTCGTTTGGGCCGAGGCCCAAGCCCAGCCCGAGAACTTGGGCTAGATCCTGGGCCATCACTTTGAAGCTCGGCCCACGTAAGGCCCATTTAAGGCTCGGCCCGAGGGCCGGCCCGCTAGAGGCCCGGTGTCTTTTTTGTTGAAAATAATAAAATTTTGAGAGAAAAAATTAAAAAAAATGGCGAGGCTCACCCAAGCCAGACCCAAGCCCAAGTCTAGGCCCAAGCCTCTTGGCTCGACCCACCGGGGCACCCAAAGCCTGAATACCTTTGTACCAGGGCTAGGGCCTAGGCCTAATTTTTTGGCCCGTGGGCCGGTCCGGCCCGGCCCGGCCCAAATTTTGGCAAGCACCCATGAGGCTTTACATGCGTTGGCCCCAACCCGGGCTGGGCCGAGCCCCTACACATTGATGATATGAACATTCACATTAGAGGTATTTTGGTAATTATGTCACCCATAAGATGTGAACATTCACATTAGGGGTATTTTTGTAATTATGTCACCCATAGGACTTATTGAAACATAAGAAAATAATATGGACTAAATGAAACATAAGTAGATGAAAATAGTATTTTGGTCTTCTTACCTCAAATAGGAACATTCACATTGACGGTGTAAACATTCACATTGACGATGTGAACATTCACATTAGAGGTATTTTCATAATTATGTCACCCATAGGACTTATTGAAACATAAGAAAATAATGTGGACTAAATGGAATACAAGTAGATGAAAAGGGTATTTTGGTCTTCTTACCTCAAATAAGAACATTCACATTGATGGTGTGAACATTTACATTGACAGTGTGAACATTCACATTGACGATGTGAACATTCACATTAGGGATATTTTGGTAATTATGTCACCCAAAGGATGTGAACATTTGCATTAGGGGTATTTTGGTAATTATGTCACCCATAGGACTTATTGAAACATAAGAAAATAACGTGGATTAAATAGAACATAAGTAGATGAAAAAGGTATTTTGGTCTTCTTACCTCAAATAAGAACATTCACATTGACAGTGTGAACATTCACATTAGGGGTATTTTGGTAATTATGTCACCCATAGGACTTATTGAAACATAAGAAAATAATGTGGACTAAATAGGACATAAGTAGATGAAAATAGTATTTTGGTCTTCTTACCTCAAATAGAACCTAATGAAATAGTCGAAAAGAATATGAATTGAATGGAATAAAACTCTTAAAAAAAAGATTTATCAAAAAAACTCCCATAAAAAATTGAGACTTTTTTCTTAATCATGAATGGAATAAAACTCTTAAAAAAAAGATTTATCAAAAAAACTCCCATAAAAAATTGAGACTTTTTTCTTAATCAATTTTTCCTGGCTCAAAGCGCCAACTTCTCCAACTTGTATCCAAAGTCGGCCCTTCAAATTTATATACCAAAGATATCCTTTTGTATTTTTTATAATATAATATTTTATATGCATTTAATTTTTATAAATTTGAAATTATTAAAAAAATTAAAATTATATTTGAAAATGAGTCTAACATTAAATATATTAAATAAATGAAGGAAAATGAGTGAGAGCACTAATTAGTGCTACCACTAATAATGTGAACCCACTGCCACAATATTTTATGCCTTGTTTTTTTTAAAAAAAAAAAAAGTGAGTGCCAACTCATTAGTGGTACTTTAGAGCACCACTTTTAGTGGGATGTAGCATTACTGATAAATGAATTACGTAATTTATTAACTCCAAATTTATCATGACCATTTATGCTTCATACTCTTTGTTGGGTTATTTATTTGTTTATTATTTATAGAAGAATATATAATACAAAATGATGGAGGTTTTTTTTTTTTAAGGAAAAAGAGGTGAACGAAATGAATGGAGGGAAAATGAATTGGATAATTTTTGGAGAGAAATATTTGGAGAATGAAATAAAGATTTGTGGTTGAAATTTGAATGAATAGTAAAAGACTCTATTTATTTTTTTGAACAAAAAATGAGGAATTTATTAAAAAATCTTTTTTGAAGTGTTTGTATCTCAGTTAGTTTATAAGATATTCATGTATTTCAATAAATTCTATTATTTTGGATATTTGATCCATTAAATCTTAATTATCATATTTAAGGTATTTTATAGACAATTTTATTCTTACACATTTTTTGAACTCTTAGCAACTTAGTGATGTGAATATCTATATTAAATAAATTTGCCAGTGTGAATGTTCATGTTGCCAGTGTGAATGTTCACACTGTGAAACATTTACATTGTCAATGTAGATATTAATATGTGCTTTATCTTCTTATTATTAAAAGTATTTTGATAACTGTGACGACCCCGCCACGTATAATATTTTATATTTGGTTAATTAAGGAGATTTGAGATTTTAATTAGTCATTATTTTAATTTAATTTGGGATTTATGAGAATTGAAGAATCTGATTCGTATATGATTCTATTAAAGATTTATTTTGGAATTAGAAATTAAGGGCCCAAATGGCTTAAGGAAGTAAAATTAAGAAGTTGAATCAATTTAATTTTAATTACATGCTCATTTGAGAGTTAATTAAATATTCGATTCAGTTTAGTAAAATTGAGATTCGATTAATTAGGCCTGAATTGGAGTTAATTAAGTTAATTAAATTATGAAGATTGAGAATTGTGATTAGTACGAATTAAATTTTTTTATGGGGTGCTGAATTTGAATATGTAATTTATTGACGAGAATTTGAAGTTTGATCAGAAATGGAAAGCCTTAATGGTTTGGGAAATCAAAATTGATGATGACAATAAGTTTAATTTAATATTTGGAGCATTTTGGGAGTTTGATTAAAAATCTGATTCAGATTGATAAATTTAAATATAATTAATTGGGCCTTAATTGAAGTCAATTAGACTAATTAAATTATGTGAGATTTGTGATTAGTTATGATTAATTAAATTATGATCAAGATTAATTAGTTAAAGGGGTGATTAATTGAGCTAATTGTAATCAAAAAATAATCTCAATTAAGTATCCTAAGCAAGATTTGTTGATTTTTTGACTTTCAAAGGTTAATATTGTAATTTTAAGCGTGCTAGTAAGGATCAATCAATCCTTATGGAAGATTAATTGCGAACTAATTATCAGACGATTGTGTTTTAATTTTTTCAGCCTTAATGAAGAGGACTTTTACTAGTGACTTATTTAGGAGAATTTAGTAAATAACAACTAAGTGAAGAATAATTTCAGAACTTCATTAAGTAAAATGAAAACTTATAATAATCTAACCCAGCCTCGTAGAGGTTTACAACAACAAGCTACTTGAAACTACTCCTATAAATGAAGTGCAGTACAAGAATTTGAAGTACAAAAATGTAAAGAACTGTAAAAACTAGAAAGGAAAACAAAGTAAATAAAACTGATTTTTTGATCTAAGTCTGAATCCTTCATTCTGGGCCTTCTCTGCTATTTGTACTTCTCAATGATAACCATCGAAGTGGGCTTCCAACCGTCGAAATGTCCTTCTATGATTACTGAACATGCTCTCTCACAATCAGTCCCATTACGCCACATTGTAGTTAGGGTTCCCTCTTGATTTTAAATTTGAACTTTGTAAGTAATCGTCAGGCCACATCACCTTATATCTCTTGATTGTTCTAGTGTCACGCAGATCTATTATTATCAATATAGGCTGACACGTGTCTGGCTTTGATTGGCAACTTGTATTAACTTTCTAAATTGCCACCTTCATACCACGTGTTGAATTGTGATTGGCTTTTACAATTTATACAGCCTACCTTACCCCCTGCACTAATATACCAATTACATGGTGATATTAGTGGATCAAAGCACTTTACCCAAGTCCTAGGACGTGCATGTGCTTTGCATCTTCTTAGAAATACAACCGACGTCCATCATTGCAGTGTTTGTACTGCATTAAATTCTCTTCTATGCCTTGAACATTTCCCACTATCTGAGCATTCGAAAAGACTGATACAATCCTCATGGCCAAGCAAACCTTTTCTTACATTGATCGAGCATACGAGGAGTCTATGAAAAATGATTATAGGCCTCGAAAGAATCTCAATGCATTTATTGATTACACCTATCTGCCTCCATTTTATGCAAGTTATGAAAGCTTTTGCAACGTACCAACCTCTTGACCCGAAGTTTGCCAATTACGAACCCTTAGATCAAGCATTTGCAAAAATAGATCTTGAAAAATCTTCGTCTGCCCCATCATCTTCTATATGGGACACAACTGCTTCTTCTGCTACCCCACCAACCTCTACATGGGACACAGCTGCTCTTTCTTCCTCCAGGTTATAGACACCCCATTTTTGACCGTCCTCAAGACTTGGTTGTGCTTGTAGGTACACCCAACAACTAGTTCGACTACTCGCCGAGTACTCGACTATCGCGGCGGAACGTCACCGGTTCGAGCTTCCCGGACCTTGTATCCTTTCTGCCCTATTTTTGGACCTTGGCTAGGTCTTTTTAGAGTGACCCTTTTGGTGCACTGCCGGCCATGGCATGGAACTGCCGGCCATGGCTTTGCTCTTGCCGGCCATTTATGAGGCCCTGCCGGCCATCAATGAGCCACTGCCGGCCATTGATGATGGCCGGCACCCCCCCTATCTCAGCTGGTTTTCCTTCAGATCTTTTGAGCCAGCTGGATTTTCATTTTCTCCCCTCCATACACGTGTATGGAGGGATGAAGGCCTTGCAAAGCTTCTTGAAGAAGCTTTGGCTTTTCATTCCTCTATATGAGGAAGTGGCTTCTTCCTTAGATAGGGTTCTGCAACTTTGAAGAGAAAAACTTCTCTTTCTCTCTATATTGTGTGTGTTTTGTGCTTTGAAGTTGGATTTCCTTGCACTTTTACACTACAACCCATAGAGATACACCACCACCATTGGATTAAGCTTCTTGGGAAGGATTCTTAAGCTCTGAAAACTAGTTTCCACCCCCTGAAGTTGCTGGTTTCGAAGAGGGCCTTCAAGGGTGAGCATTTCTCCCATTTTTGCACTTTTTTTCACCTTGCTTTAGCCCTCTTTGAATATTGATATAGGCATTGCTTATAACTGAAAAAAGTCTTGTTTTTAAGTGCTTGTTATGTTTGGTTAAGGTCATTTTGCTGTTTGGGGTGTGTAGCCCCCTTACATGCTTTGTTTGGCTTTGTTTTAAGCCATATTTTGAGGCCTCCGTGCTAGCCTTGCTTTGGCCTTCCTACCACTGAAATCCAGTGGGATTTTGGTGGTAGAGGTGTGGTTTTGAGGTCCTAAATCAAAGGGGGTAGTCCCCTCTCTTTATGTTCCTCTTTGCTTGCATTTTTGGCCTTCCAAAGGACCATCCCTCTATGTATTTTTGAGGCTTGGTTCAGGCCTATTTTTGTGACTTTTAGGACCTGCCTTGGCCCTGTCCATGGCTGGTTTGGTCATGTCTTGCTTGCATCTAGCATGTGTAGTGTAACTCCATCCATAGCTCATCAAAGTAGCATGTGTGCTTAGCTTGTGTTGAGTCCATTTCAGTGGGTTTTTGGTGATGTTTTACCATGCCATGAACTTGTTTTGGGTTGGTTTTGTTACCCCGTGCTTGCATGATACACTTGTAATGTAAATCTCCTAAACTAGCTTCATATGCTCCATGCCATGCCATGTCATTTTAGCTTGTTTGGTTTACATTCCAACATGTATTTGGTCATCATTTGGCATGTCATGACCCTATCCATAGTTGGTTTAATCATCCTTTGCATGCTCCATATAGGTGTAGAACAAATCATGTTTACTAGCCCTTTGTGCATGATGTTTTGACTCATTATACTAGCATCTTTTGGCTTTGCTCAAACTTGATTTTATGCTTATTTTGATGTGTTCTAGGACTGTTTTAGGCTGCCATGTCCATACCACTCATGCTTTGTATAGCTATAGTGCAGATGCTTAGGCTAGTCTTGGGTTTTGAGGCCCCTACCATGCCATACATGTGATGTTTGCATGCCTTGCCCTCATTCCACATGCTATTTCAGTCCATGAAATGTTGTCATACACTTGCATTTGACATGCCTTGAATGCTTTGTATAGCTTGTGCTTTATGCCTCAAGAATGAGCTTTTGTGCATGCCATTAAGCCTAAGCCTTTGGCTCATCATTTCAGTGCATTTTGGGTCTTATTATACCATGATGTAACTCTGTTTTTGGTTGTCCAAGTCATGCCATGATTGGTTCTAATAGGTGCAGTGCATTGCCTCTTTTGTAGCCTTGCATGTCCTATGTTTTAGTATTGTATGCTAGCTTGCTTTGGCTTACTTCCATGCATGTTTTAGTCTCATATCAGTATGTACTAGGACTATTTTGGGTGGCCCTTGCCATATCCTTCATGCTTCGTATAACTGTAGTGTAATTGGCCTTGTAAGCTTCGTGTTTCGGTGATTCGCGCATGCTATTTAAATGATTTGGCATCATTTATCATCTCATTTCAGTGCATATAGTGTTGTTACACTTGCACATTTGTCACTTCCTAGGCACTTTTGAGAGTTGCCCTTTTAGACCCCTTTGATGAACCTTTCGCATTTCGCATGCTTGAGTGTGTTGTATGGCTTAATTCATCGCTTTGGCTACTGATTTGGACCTAGTTGAGAGCCTTCCATCTTTGGTGTAAGCCCATCTTACCATGTTGTCACTTGCTTGTTTCATTTCGTATGTTGTCGCATACTTGTTTAAGCTTTGCATACCTTGCATGCTCACATGTTCATGTTGCATTTTGTCATGTTGTCCAAAGTCATCACCTCACATCATGCTTATATGCTTGTTGCATGCTTGGTTTAGTTGCATTTTTGCACATTTAGGTCATGTTGCATGTTTGCCATGCTTATGTGTTACATTGCTTGGATTAAGTGTTAATCCGAGCACGAGGAACGAGGGGCATTTCATACTTCAAGTGATGGAACGTGTATCAATTCTCGGTCGCCAAAGCTCTTGATGATTCATGATAGAGTTCTAGGCTTTACTTGCTTTATTTGTGCATTCATTTTCATATTGATTGGAATAAGTTGGATCTTTAGCCATCATGCATTGAGATGCGTGATTGATGGTCGTGGATCCGACTAGGCCTCTCCCTTGATGTTTTGAGGTGATTTGGAGTGCCATGGTGCGTACATGTCCTTGGGAAACCCTCCATTTTCTCTATTTTTTGCTTCGTTGCAGTTTGGTGTCACAGCACACCAGTGGCCGGCAGCCTGTCACTGATGGCCGGCAGTGTGCCACTCTTGGCCGGCAATGGACCACCTTTGGCCGGCAGTGATCCTTCCATGGCCGGCAGGCCACTGGTGACCTCTCCAGTAGTGTTTTGGTAAGTCTCAGCAACAAGCACTGGAAGACACCCTGCAAACAGAGCCTCTAAAGAGCAACCGGAAGGCGTTTCGAGGCAAGGAACCGAAGCGAGCATGCATACCCTCCTCTTCTTCAAACAGAGTTGGAACAGCATCGTTTACTGCTTTTCCTATTTGTTTGTTGTCTTTCATTTGATAGTTAATTAATTTGTTAATTAATTAAGTTGTGTAATAATTAGTTGTAGCTAGTTATTCATTTAGTTTTGTAATAATTAATTAGCTCGTGAGTTAGTTAATTAGGTGGCTTGTATTATTTATTCGGACCCTCCGAGCGAGGGCACAATTGTAATAAGTGTGCGTGCGTGTGATGCATGTCTTCCAACCCCACGTCTTTCTCCATTTTATTTACCCGCTTATGATGGATAGATTATGGCATGTTTCAATTAGCATACTTATGCTTGCATATTTGCATCATTCATCTGTATTGTATGTACCGGGCTCGGCGCATCATACTAACTGCATTGTATTTCAATTCCGAGTTGAATACTTGTTAGTTGTAGCATTTCACATGCCATCCTTAGAATAGCCGAGCCTACTATAGTTGCATTTTGCATGTGTTGCATTAAGCATTTCTGTATATTTAGGATCATGCATGATTTCTAATCAGCTTCTATTTTGGCTTGGAATACTCAGTAAGTTTTGTGCTTTAGCATCCTTGCATGTGTGTGAGTGACTGCCATGATAGCATGCTTACCATGAGGCTATGTGCTTATATGATATAACTGCCTGAATGCCTGTGGGTGAAGGTTGGGTTATTTGAATTGGAACAATTCATTAATTGTGAGTTTTTAGCCCACTAGATAGTGGCAAAATCATGTTTTCTAAGCCCATCCGAGGGTGGCAAATCCACGTCTTAGCCTACTTGCGGGTAGCACCATCAAACCATTTTCAAAACAAACATGAGATGCTTTGTTCCAATTCAGGAGACCCAGTCTATACTTGTATGCTGTGCGCATCACATAGTAATCTAGGCTAATGACCGGATTAAGAACGCATAATGTTTTCAAAACTAGATATCATGGTTAGTAAAGGCCGATCTTTGATCGGGCGAGCGGGGGTGCTCACAAAATGACCTTCCCCAATCGTATCCAAGTTCCCGAGCCGAGGCAACTTTGGTGATGACGGACACGTGGCCTTAGGCAACGAGTCAGGGTTTCCTAAATTTCCCCAAAATAAAATATTTAGGTGGCGATTCTGTATCTGGCAAAGCAGTCCATGTTTGGCACTTCTTTCAAAAAAATCTGTTTTAAAAAACGATTTGCCAGATTTGGACTCTTTGATGATTCATCGGTCTTGCATTGCACTCCGCGAGATTAGATACAGGACCGTGACACAAATTGAGTCCAAACTGTAGTAAGGCCCGAGGGCGCGTCTACACAGGTCTACTGGCTGGAGAAGTTGGCCAGAACCTGATGAATCCAAGCTAAGAGAGCAGATTAACCATCAATTTGTCGAATTTGCTGATCATCTGTCTTGAGCCTAATTCAGGCCTTCTGTTAGGGTGGTTACCTTCCATCTTGTTTGAGACTGATCTAAGAGGCCAATCTTTGGCTTTGATTCCATAACTTGAGCCCACTTCAGACCACCTCTCAGGATGATTGCCCTCTATCCTGTAGTAGCTGGGTGGTCTGAACTCAGGTAGAGGTCTCTTGCCCTTGGAATGCACTGTAGTGGTTGATGGTCCAGCCAACAATGGCTGCTCTCTGGGACCAGTTGGGTATGGCCTCTTGTTGTAGGTACTGGTTGGTTTAGGATGTCTCTGCACATTCTTATAATACTGTTTCCCATCAATTTGGAGCCCTTTTAACCATTGGTAACTTAACTTGCATCTTGGACATATCCTTTGCATGACAACTACCTCTAGGGAGTCATCATCTAGTGCCTCCTCACTAGAGTCTTCCCTTTGGTCAGCAAAGCTTTGCTCATTCGCTGGTGAACTTCTGGTATCTTTCTTGACAGTAGTCCGACTGGCAACATGCATCTGCACATTAACCTCCTTCAATTCCTTCAAGGATAAGTTCTGGAAGTCTGACACAACAACATTGGCTGTAACTTCTCCAATCTCTGGAAATGGATTAGTGTCAATCCCTATAGCTTTCTCTGCTTGAGCTAGGAATTTTAAACTCCCCTTTCGAATGTGTTATTGGATTCTGTCCTGAAAAACAATACAATTTTTAGTTGAGTGAGACCAAGAATTGTGCTATTTACAATACATTTTCCATTTAAGTTCTTCTAGAGAAGGAATTTTAACTCCCTTTGGTAACTTTAGGAAATTCGCTGCAAGAAAATGATCAAAAATGTCATCTGCCTTTATTAAATTGAAAAAGTATTTCCTATGAAGGTCTTTCTTTTTAAACTGCTGGTCTATTGTAATGTCTTTATGAATTAATGTCTCACAGATCACAGGCTCTTGGTTCTTTTCCTACAATCTCTGCTGCATCAATCTCATAATTAGGATCTCTATAATAAGTCTTATACGATGCATTACTTCGATCTTGTTCTTCCTTAAGTAATGATTCATATCTAGACACCTTATAGGTTAATTCCACTAAGTCTCGAAACTCAGTTGAGTCGAACTTCTTTCAAAGCCTAAACTCTAAACCATTTTGAGCCAATCTCACAAATTCAAGCTCTAATAGAATGACTCTACACTTGTTTCGTGCTCTTTTGAATCTGGTAATAAATTGAACAGCCTTGTCATCAGGTCTTTGACTCAACCTTGCCAAGTCTGCCATAGAAACTTCTGGCTCTATTTGGAAGAATTGGACATGAAATGCCTCCTCCATTTGCTACCAAGTTTGGATAGAGCCAAGTGTAAGGTTAATACAAAAACTGCCCCAGTTAGAGAATTTGGAAAAAGTCTTCACTTCATGTAATCATTATTGGTAAATTCACCACATTGGGCAGCGAACCTAGCAATGTGTTCTACTGTTGACTAGTTTTCATTCCCAAAAAAAGAGCAAAGTTTAGTATTCTAAACCCCTTTGGGTATTCATTCACCCTATCCACTCGTTATGGGTATGGCTTCCTATACACAAGAGTTTGAACCTGTGACAACCCTCACCTTTGATTAGCGTTAACTCTTGATTAAGCATGATAAGTAATTGATTATGATGAAATCCTAAATTGATTATGTGAGTACGTTGTCTGAATTGCATTTCTATCTGTTTGTTACAGAAGATCTGTTCATGTTTTGAGTTCAAATTGCGAATTGAAAGCCCTATCGACAACCGATTCAGAAATTGACTTGTGTTATGTGCTAATTAGGATTTATATAATTTTATGGTAGGTTAAACCGAAATTTGATTTGGAATGAATAAATTAGAATAAATAATGCTAAATTAATTGAATATAGGTTATCTACATTTTTGTCATTGAGTGGATTAGTACAAGATCAACTCTTATTACACTTCATATATGTTTGACACAACATCTTTGGCCTCCTCCTTGTACACACACGTAAGAGAGGGAGAGACTTGAGAGATATTGAATTCAACAAGAGTTTTTGCCTAAAATCTAGAAGAATTGAAGAAAATTTTGAAGACTTGTCTACATTGTTCAAGGATTTGGCTTAGGTGAAGTTTGATTGAGACGCCTAGGTAAGAGCTCAACCGTTTAATCTTGTTATTGAACCATCTAGGACTTGTATGTGAATTAAATAGGTGAATTAATGGAAGAATTGAGCTAGAATTTAAGGAAGATAAGTTAATTCATGCATGCATGTCCATACCATGGAGTTTGAAGTTTATTTTTATGAAATTCTCATATGCTGGTTCTTATCATAGTTAAAATCCAAGAATTCACCATGTTTTGAGTTGAATGTTGCATATGATCATGGTTTGAGAAGCTCAAGATCAAGAAACTTCATGCATGTTATGTTCTTGTATTGTTTATAAAAGTTACATTGAAATTGTGTTCAATTGGTTTACTTTTGGGCTTTGATTTTATAAATGATCTTCAAAACATGTTGTATTATGAGTTTCTAAGTGTTTTCTAGAAATTTGGTCCAAAAGGATGAGTTTTGGCATGTTTGATTCTTGGTTTGAGGCTTGGAAGCAAATTTGGAAAACCAAGAATTTGGCTTCCTCGCTCGAGCGAAGGATTCCACGCTCGAGCGACCACCTTTGTTTTCAGACTTCCGCTCGAGTGACGGAATGCTGGCTCCAGCGTAAATTACAAGCTCTCAGGTTCTTGCGTGTGCAGACGCACGCTCGAGCGACAAGACCTACGCTCGAGTGAAGAACTGTGTCTCACGCTCGAACGAGCATCGAGCGAGCATCAAGCGGAGAATTTCAACAAACAGTACTTTTCACATTTTTGCAGATCGCTCGAGCGAGGGAGTCTACGCTCGAGCGACCTCTCTCATTCGGTAAGCTCGCTCGAGCGAAGGAGTCTACGCTCGAACGAGACCCCTATTTTCAACAAGTTTTGAAAAATGTTTTTATGTACCTTTTTGCATCCTCATCCCACCTTAGGCATTCCTAGGCCATGTTGAAGGCGTCATAATGAGGATAATGATATAGAACCACACCAAGCAAGATAGGGGCTAAGTTATTAATCCCAAGTGTGTAATTTAGTGTGTGTTCGTTCTGCAACTGTGTAGGTTTGGCACCCAAGGACGCTGATTAGCTTGCCTGTAGCCCAATAATCTGTGAGTAACAATATTGTAAAGCTATGTTCAATTATAATTATTTTCTGAACGATTGACTATATTATTTTCTAAAATGATATAGTTTGCCGAATGAATATTTGTCCTATTTTATGAACTGTACTCGTGGCATCCATAACAACTGACTGTTACTGTTCCTGTTACTGCTACTGCTACTGCTACTGTTACTGTTACTGTTATTGCTACTGTTTACAGAGATCTCTGTCAATTCCTATCATTGGAACTACAATTACTGTATTGGTGGCCATCAACTGACTGTTCGGTCTATTAAGACCTACTGTACTGTTTTGCTATTGGATGCACCACGTATGACTGTCATGACTGTCATGATTTCTAAATTACTGATATTACATGAAATATGAGTCACTGATTAAATGACTGATCCACTGATGTAAATGATTGTTTCAAATACTGAAAGGGCATCCATTCTAAAACTCTTTACACATTTGTTATTCACTGGGCTTTAGCTCACAGTTTATATATGTATGTAGGTGGCCAGGCACCGGACCCAAGCTAGAAGCGTCGAGTTAAGCTCATGTTTTGTCTAGCCAACCATTGTGCCTCACTTCCAGGTTCCGAGTCTGCTCGAGCCAAGGCTATTTTTGAGGTGTTTTGGATTCACCCTTTTTATCCCTACCAATGTAATGAATGTTTAAGACGTTGGACTGTACAGTTATGGTGAAGGGATTAGGTCCATAACCTGTATGTTACTGAATATAAGTGTTTTGATATGTATATATATGCGTATGGCTATGAGTGTGGTTATGTTCATAAAAGTTTTTCCCATTCAGGTTTTCACAGCTCATTGGACATCTTTTTATTATTGATTGGCTTCCGCCAGCCCCTTTATGTTGTATTACTGTTAATCAGGCCTTCGATAATCGTGGATTACTGGCCGGTTATGATGCTAAACCCTTAATGGCGGGTTTGGGTCGTGACAGAGTGGTATCAGAGCATGAGTTATACAGCACACACGTGTCCAAATGAGCTATAGGATGTCCTAGGAAAGTAATAGGGCATTTCTTGAGCATACATAAGTGTGTGTGGGTGTTATATGTGCAACCTAATGAACAAACATGAATATGAAACCATTTTTCCTATGTTTATCATTACCATGTTTCCTATAGTGAAATGGAGAACACAAGAAATACTGATGAACTTGAATCATCTGAAGCAAGAACGGCAAGGTTGGAAAGAATGGTTGACCTATTGACCGAGGCTCTGAAGCAACAACAGAACCAACAGCCCCCACCTCTTCCAATACAGCCAGAACCGAATGTCAATGATGATGTGATTGCCTTGACACAAAAGTTTAACAAAATGAAGCCACCAACATTCCAGGGAGGTCTTGAGCCACTAAAGGTCGAAGCATGGGTCTTAGAAACTGAAAAGATGTTCGATGTATTTCCCTGCTCAGAGGCACACAAAGTGTTACTGGCTACGTTCGCTTTACAAGAAGAGGCCAGACGGTGGTGGATGCTCATTCGTGATACCAACAATGCTATGACTTGGGCTCAGTTTAAGGAAGCTTTTTATGAGAAGTATTTCCCGCAGTGTGTCAAGGATCGTAAAGTTACTGAATTTGAATAATTGAAGCAGGGTACCATGTCAGTAGCAGAATATGAATCTAAGTTCACTGAACTCGCCCGATATACACCACACATGGTTGATACTGGTTATAAAAAGGCTAGGAAGTTTGAAGGTGGGCTTAATGTGGAGATACTTGATCGAATCAATGTCTTGAAACTGCTCTAATATGTGGATGTTCTTGACCGAGCAATTATGGCCGAGGCAAATGTTGCTGCGTTGAAACAAACTAAGACACCGGTGACTGAATGACGGGGTAAGAGACAATGTTTCAACTTCAAAAAAGGCCGAAACAACTCATTGAATTAAAAACAAAACACGGGGTCAACAAGCGACTCTAGTCAAGGAAACAATTCTATACCACCTTGTCTCGAATGCGGCAAAAGACATAAAGAGGTTTGTTACAAAATTTCTGGGGGCATTTTACAGGTGTGGCAAGGTGGGCCACATGGTCAAAGATTGCCCTTCCACGTCTCAAGGCACTAGTAGAGCCGCAGCTAGTGCCGCAGCATCAACTGTTACACCAAAACCCAATCCCAAGGCTACCAGAAAGGAACCTTTAAGGCAAGGCCGGGTGTTTGCACTTGTACCGGGAGATGTGCAGAACACTGAGACTGTTATGTCAGGTATACTCTCAATTTGTGCTCAAAATGCTTACATTCTGATTGATTCGGGGTCTACACATTTGTTTGTCTCGCATGTTTTTTCATGAAAATTAATTAGGCCACTGGAACCCATGAATTATTTATTAGCTATGTCATCACCTGCTGGGGGATCTATGACTTGTGCTTACGTGTATCCTGTATGTGAGATTGTTATTGGAGATGCACTTTTGTATGTTGACTTGCTACCATTGAATATTGATCATTTCGATGTAATTTTGGGAATGGACTGGCTAACAAAATATTATGCCTCTATTGACTGCGTAACAAAGCAAGTTCTTTTTCACCCACCTGGATTGCCTGAATTTACATGCATTCTTACTGTATCACACTTGTTAAGTTTCTTTCTTTACATACACGAAATTGTATGTACGGTTCGTTCAGAGGAATTATGGATAAACTTCCCCCCTTTCTCCTCTCGTGTGCGACGCGTTAGGATGTCTTCAGTTTAAGAGACATTTGCATGCGTCCCGGTGTTCTCCCCATTTCTCCTCTCGCGTGCGACGCGTTAGGACGTCTTTGGTTTAAGAGACATTTGGGTGCGTCCCGATGTTCTCCCCCTTTCTCCTCTCACATGCAACGCGTTAGGATGTCTTTGGTTTAAGAGACATTTGGGTGCGTCCCGGTGTTCTCACTCTTTCTCCTCTCGCGTGCGACTGTAGACACACCCAAACGTCCCGGACCCCGCATGTGAATTGGCGCGAGATCCTGTTTTGTTCGTTGGACTACTACAGTTAGGATTCAATGTCACAGTTCTGAATCTGGTCTCGCAAAGTGAAAAGCAAGACCGATAAATCACCAAAGAGTCGAAATCCGGCAAATCGTTTTGGAAAACAAATTTTTGTAAAGAAGTGCCAAACATGGATTGCTTTGCCAGATACAGAGTCGCCACCTAAATATTTTATTTTGGGGAATTTAGGAAACCCTGACTCGTTTACCTAAGGCCACGTGTCCGTCATCACCAAAGTTGTCTCGGCTCAGGAACTTGGGTACGATTGGGGAAGGTCACTTCGTGAGCACCCTCGCTCGCCCGATCAAAGATCAGCCTCTACTAACTATGATATCGAGTTTTGAAAACATTGTGTGCTCTTATTCTGGTTATTAGTCTAGATTTACTATGTGATGCACTCAGCATACAAGTATAGACCGGATCGCCTGAATTGGAATAAAACATTTCATGTTTATTTTTTAAAGCGGTTTGTTACTCGCAAGTAGGCTTAAAATGCAGATTTTGCCACCCTCGGGTGAGCTTAGAAAAGATGGTTTTGTCACTAGCTAGTGGGCTTAAAACTCACAGTCAATGCATTATTCCAATTCAGATAATCCAACCTTCACCCACAGGCATTCAGGCAGGTATATCACATAAGAAAATAGCCTCATGGTAAGCATGCTATCATGGCAGTCACTCACACACATGCAAGGATGCTAAAGCATAAATACTTACCGAGTATTCCAAGCCAAAACAAAAGCTATGTTAGAAACCCATGCATGATCTTAACTATACAGAAACGCCTAATGCAACACATGCAAAGATGCAACTACAATAGGCTCGGCTATTCTAAGAATGGCATATGAGATGCTACAGCTAACACATATTCAACTTGGAATTGAAATACGATGCAGTTAGTATGATGCGCCGAGCCCGGTGCATGCAAGACAGATGAATGGATGCAAACATGCGAGCATAAGTATGCTAATTGAAACATGCCCTAATCTAACCATCATAAGCAAATAAATAAAAGGAAGAAAGATGTGGGGTTGGAAGACATACATCACACACACACACACTTATTACAATTGTGCCCTCGCTTGGAGGGTCCGAATAAATAATACAGTCCGAATAATAATTACATATTACAAAACCCTAATTAATTAACAAATTAACTAAGAAAGAAAATAAACTGGCATGCAAGCTATGGACCGCCTCAGCTCTGTTCCGAATGATGAATGATGCATGTTCGAGTTGCCTTGCGTGGAAATCCATTGTGATGCCCCGATTCGCCTCTGTTTACACTTAATCCCGGAATGCTGTGCGAAGCTCCAGAAGGCTGTTGATTTCTGATTTGCTGCAACAGAGAGCAAGAAAGGGACATGGCAAAGTATTTTCACATATGTATGCATGACTACTCTTCGGGGAATGTAGTCCTCGATCCTCGTGCCACCAATCACGCATCTCGATGCATGATGGCTGAGGATTCGAATTGCACTACTCGATGTGAAATGAATGCACATATAAACACAACAAGACCTAGATTCCATCACGGTTAATCCGGAGTGTCGGCGACCGGGAATTGAGACACGTTCGGTCACTTGGAGTACGAAACGTCCCTCGTTTCCCGTGCTTGGCCTAACTCTTATCCCAAACACGATGCAAATGAGATGCCATACACAATGCAACTAACATACAACCTAGCATACGCAATACTATGAAATGGCATACACAATGCTCGATGTAACATGGCATACACAATGCTCTAACATGCGACCTAGCATACGCAATGCTATGAACTAAAACGGCATACACAATGCATGATGGACTTACACCAATATGAGTGGACCTCAGCCACACTCACATCAGTGGCCATCAGATGAAAATGAGACAACCGAAATGTGTGCACACATGCACGAATGCCAAGGACCGAACCTAAGGCATGGAATGCCACTCTACCAAAGCATGGCAAGGATGAAACATGACATGGAATAGCATAAATTACAGCTCTAAAACAGCATGAAATATGGTCCCGAAACATGCAAATATGGCACACAATGCAAGCTAGGGGGCCCAGGTACCAAAACTAGTGAAGTGCGTTACACTAGAGGTACCCAAAGCAATGCACCAAAGGCAAAACTAACCCCAAATAGACCCTAGGCAGGTCTGAAACAGTGGGGAAATGGCCTAAAATGATGGCTCGGAATGCAGCGAAATGGAGCTCATTCAATGGTCGGTAAACAAGGCATACAAGTCCGACTCTCAAACACATTTAAAGAGATGAAAACATGGCAACTTGGAATTCAAACAAGCTCTGAAATATGATGAATAATAGGCTCAAAACATGAGCACACCTCAGTATATGCATGGAATGGATCTAAAAACTCAAAGCTAAGCATGGACCTTGAACTACAAGCATGCAAAACTAACATCATTCGACCACAAGACCCAAAAATAGAGCTAGGACAGTCAAAAATAAGCACATTATTAGTTTAAGGCATAGCCAAAATATGCTAGAATCAATGGCCTATAAAGCATGCAAAGAAAGCTAGTGAACCATGAGTTGTTCTACAACTATATGAAGCATATGAGGGCTCACCCAACCAGCCAAAAAAAGAAGTATTTCATGCTAAAATATGCCCAAATAACCCCTGAAACTCAATCAACACATGCAAGAATGATGAGCCCCTTTGGAAAGCCATGCAAGGGGTTGTTCTACACATACATGATAGACAAACAAAAGGGTAAAACCACCTCTAGAAATGAGTTATGACAGCCCTAAAACCCACCAAAAAGAGCCTGAAATTGGTCTAGGAAGCATGCAATGAAAGGTCCCTTTGAAAGGCCTTGAATGGGATTGTTCTACACATGCATGAGGGACACAAAATATGGTCAAAGAGGCTCCGGACAGAGCTAATGAAGACCTTGAAACTCACCAAATTGGGCCTAAAAAGTGACTTCACAACATGCAAGTAAGGGGCCCTTTGGAAGGCCAAAAGGGCCAACAAACAAGACAATGAGAGAGGGGGTCACCCCCCTCTGATTTTAGCTCTTAAAAACACATCTAAGTCACAGAAAATCCACTGGATTTTAGTGTCTAAGAGGCCAAACCAAGGCCAGTGCGAATGCTCTAATGCATAGCCCTAATCATGAGGAAATGAAGCATGCCAAGAGGAAGATGACCCAAAACAGAAAAATGACCTTAATCAAACTTCAAGAGGGGATCAAAATAAGACCTTTTTTAGTTCATGTAAAATCTCGAAAATGCTTGCAAGTAAGGCTAATATATCATGCAAAATAAGCCCTAAAAGAGAGATGAAGCATACAAGGATGTAGAAGACCTCAAATAGAAAAGTATCCTTAATCAAACTTCAAGAGGGGCTCAAAATAAGACCTTTTTTAGTTTATGGAAAATCTTGAAAATGCTTTCAAGTAAGGCTAAGATATCATGCAAAATAAGCCCTAAAAGAGAGATGAAGCATAAAAGGATGTAGAGGACCTCAAACAGAAAAGTATCCTCAATCAAACTTCAAGAGAAGCTCAAAATAGCAATGCAGCAACTTCTGGACCAAGTTGGTGAACCTTCAACCCCTGAAAATCAGTCCCAAAGTGCTGGAATGGATGGTAGAGGTGGTAATCTATGAGGTGTGGTGCAAATGGTGCAAGAATATTAGGGTTTGGAGCTTGGAATAGTGAGCTATGGAGGGAGAGGTGTATAAGCCTTAAACAAAATTGTTCAACCCCTCTAATGGAAGAGGAGGGCCTCTCTTATAGAGAAGAGAGGCCAAAGATTCTCTTGGAAGCTTCAAATATCCTCCATACACCAAATGCCCCCCAGCTGGCACAGTTGTGATGCATTCAGAGAGAGCAAAAAACAAGAAGCAGGCCAACCAGTTAAGGTGGTCAGCCGGCCACTCCCCCTGGTCAGCCGACCAGGGGTCAAAAGGGTCAATGAGAAATGCTGGTCGGCCATACCAGAAAGGTGGCCTCCCAAATGAGTGCCACACAGCTGTATGGTGAAAAACCAGAAAATATGACCTAGGAGAGAGAAAAACCAGCTTTTTAGCAAGGTTCAAAAGGGTCAAGAAGAAATACTGGTCAGCCTACCCATATTGGTGGCCTCCCAGATGAGCACAACACAATGGTGGTATGAAAAACCAGAAATTATGGCTCAAAAGTGAGAAAAACCAGCTTTCTGTCAGAAAAATCGACTTTAGGAGAGAGAAAAAGAGAAAACTGGTTTCCAAGGGGAAAAGGTGGCCTTCCACCACACTACCACCTCCCTAACAATGAAAATAGGGTCCCTACCAAAAATGGACCAAGACGGATGCAAAACGAGGGTTCGGGGGCCAAAACACGCAGTCTAGGGCCCCGAAAACAGGCTGTTAGGCACCGGAAGTGGCGTATGACCACGAAGGTGGTCTCCTGGGCCACAGTGTCCCTCTAAAGGGAGGAAATAAGGTGTGTGCCAAAAATCGAAGCAAACGGAAGTAATTAAGCGATCCCGAACCGAGGCACACGGCCGACGGCTTCGAAAATCGAAAACTGGTCTCCAAACGGGAAAAATGGCCTACAACCACGAAACGTAGCCTACGGCCACTGAGAGATGGTCTACGAGACCTCTCTCTTCCTTTGGGAAGAGAAAACAGAGAAAACAAGACCTGGTTCGTAAACCGAGGCAAAGCACAAAAGAGCCCCGAAGTTCGGAGGCAAGGCTCGCAGCCAAGACTCCGCAACCTCAGAACGAGCGCAATATGCACTATCACCGAGTGCTCAATCGGTGACGTCTGAGTCTTAAGGTCGGTCAAAAATGGGGTGTCTATAGGGGCGCACCAGTTTTGTTTGTGAAAAAGAAGGATGGCTCATTGAGATTTTGTATTGATTACCGCGAATTAAACAAGGTGACAGTGAAAAACAAGTACCCACTGCCTCGTATTAATGATCTCTTTGACCAATTACAAAGTGCTCAGGTCTTTTCCAAAATCGACTTTAGATCCGAATATCACCAATTGAAAGTCAAAGTAGAGGACATTGAAAAGACAGCCTTCCGAACAAGGTACAGACATTATGAATTTCTTGTTATGCCTTTCGGAGTTACTAATGCGCCTGCTGCATTTATGGATCTTATGAACAGAATTTTCAAACTATTCCTCGATGAATTTATGGTTGTTTTTATAGATGACATTTTGATTTATTCCAAGAGTAAGGAGGAACATGAACATCATTTGAGAATTGCTTTACAGACCTTAAGAGAACAGAAACTATATGTAAAACAAAAAAAAAAAAGTGTGAATTTTGGCTAGATAGTGTTATGTTTTGGGGGCATGTGATTGGTAAAGATGGTATTTCAGTTGATCCACAGAAGATTGAAGCCGTGGTGAATTGGCCTAGACCGAAAAACGTTACCGAGGTTTGGAGTTTCTTGGGTTTAGCCGGGTACTACAGAAGGTTTGTGAAAGATTTCTCCAAAATTGCTTTGCCATTGACTCAGTTGACTCAAAAGGGAATGCCATTTGACTGGACCGATCAGAGAGAATCAGCTTTCCAAGAATTGAAGACTTGACTTGTGACTGTATCGATTCTCACCCTGCCCTCAGGTACGGATGGATTTTCAATTTTTAGTGATGCTTCTTATAAGGGTTTGGGATGTGTGTTAATGCAGAATGGTAAAGTTATTGCATATGCTTCTCGACAACTGAGGCCACATGAAAAGAATTACCCAACTCATGATTTATAACTTGCCGCGGTGGTGTTTGCATTGAAAATTTGGCGTCACTACCTATATGGGGCAACATGTGAAGTGTACACCGATCACAAGAGTTTAAAGTATTTCTTTACACAGAAAGAGTTGAACATAAGGCAGATGAGATGGTTAGAATTGATAAAAGATTATGACTTACAAATTTTATACCATCCGAGGAAAGCTAACACCGTTGCTGATGCACTTAGTCAGAAATCAATTGGGAATTTAGTCCGTTTACTCACCGGACAGAAAGAACTGCTACATGACCTTGAGAAATTTGAGGTTGAGATTGTTTTGCGTGAACAAGGTGGAACATTGGCTATTATTTCTTCTCAACTGGCACTTATTAGGGAAATTAAAAAGAAGCAACAACAAGACGAATTTCTAAAAAAGATCATTGATGAACGGGAATCCAAACCGAGGCCAGATTTCAGATTTGAGAATGATGTGTTAAAATTCTAAGGGAGGTTGTGTGTACCAAATGATCCTGAATTGAAAAGGCGAGTTCTGCAGGAAGGCCACAATTCGAAACTTTCTATCCATCCAGGAAATACAAAAATGTACCAAGATTTGAAGCTTAATTTCTGGTGGCCGGGAATGAAGAAAGAAATTGCCGAGTTTGTGTCGAAATGCCTACATTGCCAACAAGTCAAAGCCGAACATCAACGACCCGCAGGTTTACTTCAACCCTTGCCAATACCAAAGTGAAAATGGGAACATATCACTATGGATTTCATTATTGGTTTGCCTCGCTCCAATAGAGGTATGGATTCTATTTGGGTTATTGTTGATCGACTAACTAAATCTGCTCATTTCTTACCTGTCAAAACAATTTACAATGTGGATAAGTTGGCTACAATTTATATTAATGAGATTGTTAGACTGCATGAAGTGCCCGTGTCCATTGTTTCTGATGGGGACTCAAAGTTTACATCAAGAATTTGGCAAAGTCTACAAACAGCATTGGGTACCGAATTGAGATTGAGTAGTGCCTACCATCCTCAGATAGATGGCCAATCAGAGAGAACAATCCAAACTTT
Organism: Camellia sinensis; assembly: GCF_004153795.1. Taxonomy (NCBI): domain Eukaryota; kingdom Viridiplantae; phylum Streptophyta; class Magnoliopsida; order Ericales; family Theaceae; genus Camellia; species Camellia sinensis. The sequence goes on from NW_021024562.1 coordinate 1,462,749, forward strand.
GGAAGACTCACTGCGTATGTGCATGCTTGATTTCCAAGGGAATTGGGAAAGTCATTTACCTTTGGCTGAGTTTGCCTACAACAACAGTTTTCATTCGAGTATTGGTATGGCGCCTTTCGAGGCTTTATATGGCAGAAAATGTCGGTCTCCTATTTGTTAGGCAGAAGTTGGAGATGGGCCCTTACTTGGGCCCGAGATTGTGCATGAAACAACGCAAAAAGTGAAATTAATTCAACAAAGACTGAAAACCGCGCAAAGTCGACAGAAAAGCTACGCGGATGTGTAAAGGTGAGACAGGGAATATGAAGTGGGTGATCATGTTTTTATTAAAGTGACACCAATGAAAGGACAGACTCGCTTTGGAGCTAAGGGTAAACTAGCACCAAGATATGTTGGGCCGTATGAAATCATTGAAAAGATCAATCCGGTGGCATACCAACTATTATTTCCTCCTGAAATGGAACATATGCATAATGTCTTTCATATTTCGATGTTGTGGGATTACCTTCAGGATCCTTTCCATGTTATTGAGCCTACCCATGTAGTATTGAGTGATGATTACACTTATGAAGAACGGCCTATTCAGATTGTAAACTGACGAATCAAAAGGTTGAGAAACAAAGAAATCCCATTAATGAAAGTGGATTGGCAAAATCATGGTGGCATGTACGCGACATGGGAAAGGAAAGACGATATGATGAAAATATATCCTGAATTGTTCCCACTGAATCCAGTATTCTTCCAAAATAAAGGTAATTCGAGTTTGGAGGCCCAAACTCTTTTTAAGGAGGGAAGACTGTGACAACCCTCACCTCTGATTAGTGTTAACTCTTGATTTAGCATGATAAGTAATTGATTATAATGAAATCCTAAATTGATTATGTGAGTGCGTTGTCTGAATTGCATTTCGATCTGTTTGTTACAGAAGATTAGTTCATGTTTTGAGTTCAAATTGCGAATTGAAAGCCCTATCGGCAACCGATTCAGAAATTGACTTGTGTTATGTGCTAATTAGGATTTATATAATTTTATGGTAGGTTAAACCGAAATTCAATTTGGAATGAATAAATTAGAATAAATAATGCTAAATTAATTGAATATAGGTTATCTACATTTTTGCCAATGAGTGGATTAGTACAAGATCAACTCTTATTACACTTCATATATGTTTGACACAACATCTTTGGCCTCCTCCTTGTACACACACGTAAGAGAGGGAGAGACTTGAGGGAAATTGAATTCAACAAGAGTTTTTGCTTGAAATTTAGAAGAATTGAAGAAAATTTTGAAGACTTGTCTACATTGTTCAAGGATTTGGCTTAGGTGAAGTTTGATTGAGACGCCTAGGTAAGAGATCAACCTTTTAATCTTGTTATTGAACCATCTAGGACTTGTATGTGAATTAAATAGGTGAATTAATGGGAGAATTGAGCTAGAATTTAAGGAAGATAAGTTAATTCATGCATGCATGTCCATACCATGGAGTTCATGCATGTTATGTTCTTGCATTGTTCATAAAAGTTACATTGAAATTGTATTCAATTGGCATACTTTTGGGCTTTGATTTTATAAATGATCTTCAAAACATGTTGTATTATGAGTTTCTAAGTGTTTTCCAGAAATTTGGTCCAAAAGGATGAGTTTTGGCATGTTTGATTCTTGGTTTGAGGCTTGGAAGCAAATCTGGAAAACCCATAATTTGGCTTCCTCGCTCAAGCAAAGGATTCCACGCTCGAGCGACTACTTTTGTTTTCAGACTTTCGCTCGAGCGACGGAATGTTGGCTCGAGCGTAAATTGCAAGCTCTCAGGTTTTTGCATGTGCAGACGCACGCTCAAACGATAACACCTACACTCGAGTGAAGAACCGTGTCTCATGCTCGAGCAAGCATCGAACGGAAAATTTCAGCAACTAGTACTTTTCACATTTTTACAGATCGCTCTAGCGAGGGATTCTACGTTCAAGCGACCTCTCTCATTCGGTAAGCTCGCTCGAGTGAAAGAGTCTACGCTCGAGCGAGACCCTTATTTTCAGCAAGTTTTGAAAAATATTTTTATGTACCTTTTTGCATCCTCATCCCACTCTAGGCATTCCTAGGCCATGTTTAAGGCTTCATAATGAGGATAATGATATAGAACCACACCAAGCAAGATAGGGGCTAAGTTATTAATCCCGAGTGTGTGATTTAGTGTGTGTTCGTTCTGTAGCTGTGTATGTTTGGCATCCAAGGACGCTGATTAGCCTGCTTGTAGCCCAGTAATCTGTGAGTAACAATGTTGTAAAGCTATGTTCAATTATAATTATTTTCTAAACGATTGACTGTACTGTTTTCTGAAATGATATAGTTTACCGAATGAATGTTTGTCCTATTTTATGAACTGTACTCGTGGCATCCATAGCAACTAACTGGTACTGTTATGGTTACTGTTACTGCCACTGCTACTGCTACTGCTACTGTTACTGTTACTGCTACTGCTACTGTTTACAGAGATCTCTGTCAATTCCTATCATTGGAACTTCTGTTACTGTATTGATGGCCATCAACTAACTGTTCGGTCTATTAAGACCTACTGTACTGTTTTGCTATTGAATGTACCACGTATGACTGTCATGATTTCTAAATGACTGATATTACATGAAATATGAGTCACTGATTAAATGACTGATCTACTGATGTAAATGATTGTTTCAAATATTGAAAGGGCATCCATTCTAAAACTCTTTACACATTTGTTATTCACTGGGCTTTAGCTTACAGTTTATATATGTATGTAGGTGGCCAGGCACCGGACCCAAGCTAGAAGAGTCGAGTTAAGCTCATGTTTTGTCTAGCCAACAATTGTGCCTCACTTCGAGGTTCCGAGTCTGCTCGAGCCAAGGTTGTTTTTGGGGTGTTTCGGATTTACCCTTTTTGTCCCTACCAATGTAATGAATGTTTAAGACGTTGGACTATACAGTTATGGTGAAAGGATTAGGTCCCTAACCTGTATGTTACTGAATATAAGTGTTTTGATATGTATATATATATATGTGTATGGCTATGAGTGTGGTTATGTTCATAAAAGTTTTTCCCAATCAGGTTTTCACAACTCATTGGACATCTTTTTATTACTGATTGGCTTCCGCCAGCCCCTTTATATTATATTATTGTTAATCAGTCCTTCGATAATCGCGGATTACTGGCCGGTTACGATGCTAAACCCCTAGGGGCGGGTTTGGGTCATGACAGAACCCCCCGAGCCATAGGTCCACACATTTTTCTGACAATATCAACAATTTGGTCCCTAGAAACCATATTTTATGCTTGTTGGACTACCACTGGAGAAACAAACACAGGATTTGGTGGAAAACCTTGTCCTGAGGTCCTCTTAGTCCATAGGGAGGTATATTTGAGACTGGTTGTCCTTGTGGTACTAGCTGCTATTTAGAGTATGGTTAACCTCTCTGAGCCTGTCTTGCGAAATGACCTGCGAAAGGTGCTGTAATAGGAGGAACAAGTGTTGTTTCTCTTCCAGCAACAAGAAACCTTTCCAACCCCCCGGGTGTGAATTTGAACAAAGGATTAGTGAACCCTCTTGTGCCAGGTATGGCTTCGAACATGGGTTTGGAAACATTCTCATGCCATTTTCTTGTGTTGGCTTAGATCCACCAATTTGTATGGCTTTGCTGTTAGGTAATGAGGCATTTTGATTTACCATAGGTCTTGAAAAATGCTCATACCAAGACTGAGATATAGGTGATGATCTTTCATAATTTTGATTACTAGTCTGACTATTAGTATATCCATTACTTTGCATAGGTTGTTTATTTCTAGTCAATCTTTACTGAGGAACATTTGAATTTTCCTCCATATGCCATGTGTTAGTTGGTTGATAGGAATTCATCCGATCCATAAAGGATATTGCCCATCTTTCCATTGTGTTCATTAACTGCTGTCCCATGACATCTACTAGGCCTCCCCATGGATTCATTGGCTGAGTAGATGGAATAGTGGATGGTCCAATTCCATAGCCTCGTCCAATATTTTGAACATATGTGCGGTTTACAGATCAATGCATCAATATTAAAATTCAGAATTCAAAAACAAATATAGAATCAAAATCTTAATTAAATAAAATGAAAACACATGTAAATGTATAAAAAAAAATTTAAAAAAAAAAAAAAAAAAACGTTTTCTTCAATTGGGCCTTCTCAGCATAGCGTTTCTTAGCAAACATCTTACCCTTAATACGCAAAGACTGCTCAATTCAAATTGAAGCACAAAATTAGAACTTCCACACAAAACTCCATAAATACATACATGAGAAAAGTGAAGAAACTGAACCTTTTGAGCAATCTGAGATCGCTTGTGGACTTCACGAGCTGCTTTCTTTCGTTTGCGCTCAAAATGATCATGGCGGTAGCCATTTCTCTTCCTGTGAAGCTCTATGTAATCTCCTTGAGGCTTAACAAATCATTTATCAAACAAAAAAACAACAATCAAATCAGTACACGTTCAATTGAGATCGATATCAGAAATATACAATTATCAAACACACAAACAACAACAACAAAAAACAAAAGATTTATGCTTTAGCTTTGAAACGAACCATGGCGGTCGACGATTGTCCCCAATTTTCTAGAGAGGGAGATACACAGAAACCCTAGCTTTAGACGGTAGTAGGGTTTTAAACTCCTCTTCATAATAGAAGAGAAAACGGGTTCTAAAGTGGAGCGGATCGAGCTATTTTTAATCGTTCATCTAACCGACCCTAATGTCCAGGTGGGGCTGGTTTCAGTGGGTTTTGTTTGACCGCACCGGTTGCTAAGCCCAAAAAGATCCATTCAAATATTTAAATATATATTCAGACCCAAGAAACAATAAAATAGTAAAAAAATCAATAAATTTTTATATTTTTATATTTTTTAAGTCTTTTTATAAAAATTTAAAAATCACTAAAAAAATCTAATTTCCAAATACTCCTTTGCCTCCATTTGGGAAGTGGGTTGGCTTTTTGACTTTTTTGGCTATTTTAACCTGTGCTAAAAAGCTTGGTTCGGAAAGAACTTTTTGACTTTTTTGACTTTTTTTGTGAGATAAAAGTATAATGATTATAGGTTGGATGTGAAATTTTATTTTTTGTGACTAAAATAGCTATTTTAGCCCTTCCTAAACAATTTGGATACAACTTCTTTTTTCTTTTTTCTTTTTTTTTCCTTTTACCAATTTTTAAATGGGAAATGTTTCGTAGCTCAAAATATTTTGGCCCGAATGGCTCGAGGGAGAAGACGCAGAGAGAAGCAGAGGAAGAGAAAGAGAGAAGCAAAGGGAGAGGGAGAGGGAGAGAAAGAGAGAAGCAGAGGGGAAGAGAGAGAGAGAAGACGATCGTCACCCCGGCCAGCCGCCGATCGTCGCCCAGCCCAACCCCGCCGCAGCCTCCGACCGCCGTCGCCCCGCCTCCAAGAGAGAGAGAGAGAGAGAGAAGACGATCGTCGCCCAGCCACCGATCGTCGCCCCGCCCAGCCGCCGATCCGCCGATCGTCGCCCAGCCCAGCCTCGCCGCAGCCTCTGACCGCCGTCGCCCCGCCTCCGCCTCCTCCTCCCCCGAATATTATGCCCCCTCCAGTCCTCCTCCTTTCTTCCTTCTTCTTCCTGGTCTTCATTCTTCTTCTGCAAAAAAAAAAAAAATCGAGCCATTCGGGCTCCCCGTTTTCGAGCTACGTAGCACGATCATTTTTAAATTGAGTTGTAACATGTTCGTTAATCTAAAAATCAAAAAGAAAGAAAGAAAGAAAGATACTTTTTCGAAAAATTAGGAAATTCTAACTTTTAACAAAATAGTAGCTTTTTTCTATTATTTGGACGCACCAACTAGACTGACAACAGCCATGCATCACCTGTATCTACATTCATAATACATAAATATTGTACAAAATGATAACACAATTGTGAGATAAGTGTGTAGGACTTACCATTCGTCTCATATATATATGTATATATATATATATATATATATATTCCATTACGTAAAAATCTTTTGTGCAAGGAAACTTTCTCATAAAGTTTGTGAAATTTGAATTGTTAACAAAATTGAAAAAATGATAATGGGTTACTAGTTCAACTTTTTTTTTGTTAATCAAAATCAAAGTGTGATATCATAATTAAATTATAAATATATTTATACTTAAATAAAAACATTAACATATATTAATTTAAATTATTTGGATTATAATGTCAATGATTTGTTGGTAATTAGTAGTGAACTTTTGTAGTAAACACAATCTCTCAATGATTTGTTAAAATTATTGAGGCTAACATTTCGAATTGAGTGCACTCTGTTGTGGATATTGCATAATTAAATTAGATAAATAGATTCATAATGTGATAAATTAAATTAAAATACATCTAACAGATCCATATTTGATAAATTACATTATAGAGCATGAAACATGATTAACAGAAATATTAAAAAGGAATCAAACTAAATTCTGTGTGATACCACAGTATCTTTAAAACAGATTAGCTGCCTTACCATGAGTGCTGAAGGAACGTCGACTTCTGTCTCCTAAGATAAGATGGTTTAGACCAGCTAACGCAGAAGCACCTTTTGTTAGCTTTGGCAAACCGACAATGGCAACACTCTCTCAACACAAGAATAAAATTATAAACACAAGCAAACTGATTGTATAATTCTGGATGGCAAAAGTCTTTACCAACCCCAAGGGAGATGGGTCTCCTTTTATACACTATGGGAGAGAGATGAGGAGCCTCTAGCCATGAAGGCTAGCAACCAGTGCTCATGAAAGCTAGCGACCAATGCCCATAAAGGCTAGCAACTAATGGCCATTACTCTTGCAAAACTGCTGGAGTAATGGACCAAAATTGATGAGAGAAATATCTTATCTATATTTTCTGTATACACAAGTGTGTATTTCTGCAGTAGACTTGGCCCAAAAAGATTAGGTTGGTAGAACACCAATTCGACTCAGCCCAAACCTAACTCAAGCCTCAAGTCCAAGATCCACGACCCACGGATCACGAACCACGAACTCAGACCCAGACCTGGCCCGGTCTAGGCGGGCGAAAGGCGTGCGCACGTACGCGTGTAGCAATTTTTCCATCACCAACTTGGACCCCAACCCCAAGGGAGATGGGTCTCTTTTTATACACTATGGGAGAGAGATGAGGAGCCTCTAGCCATGAAGGCTAGCAACCAGTGCTCATGAAAGCTAGCGACCAATGCCCATAAAGGCTAGCAACTAATGGCCATTACTCCTGCAAAACTGCTGGAGTAATGGACCAAAATTGATGAGAGAAATATCTTATCTATATTTTCTGTATACACAAGTGTGTATTTCTGCAGTAGACTTGGCCCAAAAAGATTAGGTTGGTAGAACACCAATTCGACTCAGCCCAAACCTAACTCAAGCCTCAAGTCCAAGATCCACGACCCACGGATCACGAACCACGAACTCAGACCCAGACCTGGCCCGGTCTAGGCGTGCGCACGTACGCGTGTAGCAATTTTTCCATCACCAACTTGGACCATAGTCTTGGCCTAAGCCCATCCTTGAAGCATCCATGTCTCCTTTCCTTCGGAAAATTTGGATGCCCCAAAGGGCTCATGCCCTTTTCATAATCTTGAGGTTTAAATACCCATTAAAGCTTTCTTCTAAAATCAATGTGGGATTGGTAGTTATACACAATTCCCAATACTTCATACATAAGGCCATCTTTATGAGATAATTTCTCATTCAATTCTTAATGATTTTTAGTGATTCTTTTTGTAGTGTAAAGACCTTGTTACAAAGAATCTAAACTCATTTAATCCCACCTCAACCAATGGTTGAGACCTACTTTAATTTCACATTAAAGTCACCAAAAAATCATTTTTTCCAACAATCCTCCACATGAATAAAAATTGACTGAATAAAGAAAACGGACAACGTTTACAACAAAGACTCGGACAGAGAGAGTACACAGACTAACCCTGCATCAGAAAATGTAGCTCTGGGCCTTAAACCTTTCGTAATAAAAGCCTATCAGATTCACTGGCTGACCAGTGAACGTAATGTCTTGAACTGTTCTTCCGTTTGTGTAAACCGAGACACAGGAGTCAGTCCAACCATTGTTCTTATTCTCACTGGTGTGTCCGGTATAACCCTGGAACACTAGCCTGGTTTAGTGAGTGACTTTAAAGAATTTGGCCTTACCAATTCTTAAAGAAGCGGCCCCACTCCGCACTCACATAAGTGACCTATATAAGGTGTCTCATTACACCACGGTTGACTATTCATATCACTTAGGTCATTAAAAGTATTAGCTTAACCTTCTACCCCCACAAGGTACAACTGTACAAAGGAATGGGTAAGAGGATTTACCTCTTCAATGACTCACTTGTTACATGAAATTAGGTTATCCTTTTGAACCTAGATCTTGGAATCTCCAGTCAACTAGGTTGGGTTTTTCATTCTGGTAACATTACTAAAGGCCTTAACCTCATTCCCCTTGACGACATTTCTACTAACTCTCGACTTAACCCTTTGGTTAGCGGATCCGCAATGTTGTCTTTAGACTTTACATAGTCTAGAGAGACAATTCCATTCGAGAGTAGTTGTTATATGGAATTATGTCTGCGACGGATATGTCTAGACTTTCCATTATGCATATGACTCTGTGCCCGTCCAATCGTCGATTGGCTATCACAATGAATACGAATAGCAGGCACTGGTTTTGGCCAACGTGGAATATCCTCAACGAACTGGCGAAGCCAGTCAGCTTCTTTAGTTGCTTTATCGAAAGCAATAAACCCATATTCCATTGTTGATCTCGATGTACACGTTTGCATGGAAGACTTCCAAAACATGGCTGCCCCCTCCGACGATAAACACATAACCACTAGTGGATCTGGAGTCCTTTATATCAGATATCCAGTTAGGGTCACTATACCCTTCTAGTACCACTAGATATCTGGTATAATGCAGCCCATAATCCCAAGTGTAGCGTAGATAACCTAACACCCGCATAATGCCTCTTCAATGAGTGGCATTTGGATTACTCGTGTATCTAGTAAGCCTATTAATAGAGTAGGCTATATCCGGCCTTGTACAACTCATCAAATACATCAAACTTCCAATGACCCGAAAATATTCTAGCTGAGAGACACTCTCACCATTATTCTTGGTCAAATATAGACTCACGTCTACCGGTGTCCTAGACACACTTGTATTTGATTTATCAAATTTCTCAAGTATCTTCTCAACATAGTGAGACTGAGGAAGTATAAAACCACTAGATGTTCTGGTAATCTAAAGACCTAGAATAACATGTCAAACTTAGAGTTTAACAATCTATTGGTAGTTCAAACCATTTCATCATTACTACCAATAATGAGTATGTCATCTACGTATAGACACAAAATGACATAACCTCTGTTAGTGTCTTTAACATATATGCACTTGTTACACTCATTGATTTTAAACCCATTTGACAACGTAACATTGTCAAACTTCTCATGCCATTGCTTATGTGCTTGTTTCAAACCATATAATGATTTGACAAGCTTACAAACTTTCTTATTTTTCCCTGGAGCTGAAAATCCCTCAGGTTTCCATTTCAGAAAGTTGTCTTTACATCCATCTGATGTATCTCTAGACCACGTAAAGTGGCTACCGTAATCACCATGCAAATGGATGTAATCCTTGACACAGGTGAATACGTATCAAAGTAATCCAGGCCTTCTCGCCGCCTATATCCTTTGATAACCAGTCTAGCTTTATATTTATCAATTGACCCATTAGCCTTCATCTTTCTTCTAAAGATCCACTTACTTCCCAAGGCCTTACTACTTGGGGGTAGATCAACCAACTCCCAAGTATGGTTCTGTAGGATGGAGTCAATTTCACTCTTAATAGCTTATTTCCATAAGGGACTTTCAAGTGAAGCCATGGCTTTGTGGAAAGTTTGAGGTTCTCCCTCTAATATACAAGTCAAAAAGTCCGAGTCAAAGGACTTGGCAGTCCTAGCCTTTTTACTCCTTGTTAGCTCATCTACTTTCTTATCTTGATCATTATCTTGATCATCACTTGATCATCATCATGATTATCTTCAAGTTCCTTCTTAGAAGTTTGATCCTCTCCTCGGGTTCGGCAAGGAAATATGTCTTCAAAGAAAGACACATTCCTTGACTCCATTATGGTATTCTTGTGGATATCTGAAATATCAGACTTATTCACAAGAAACCTATATGCACTACTATTTTGTGCATAACCAATGAATATACAATCCACAGTTTTCAGACCTATCCTAACCCGTTTGGGTGTAGGTACCGCCACTTTTGCAAAACACCCCCACATTCATAGAAAATTATAAGAAGGCTTATGGCCTTTCCATAACTCATATGGAGTCTTGTCTGCCTTCTTCCGAGGGATTCTATTTATAATGTAATTCACAGAGAGAATTGCTTCCCCCCACAAGTTCAGTGGCAATCCAAAACTTATCAACATTGCATTTATCATCTCCTTTATCATCTTATTCTTCCGCTCAGCAATCCCGTTTGACTAAGAAGAATAAGGCGCCGTGGTTTGATGGATAATCCTAGATCGAGCACAAATCTCAATAAACGGTAATTTATACTCACCACCACAATTACTTCTTAAAGTCTTAATCTTGCAGCCTAATTGATTCTCAACTTCATTCTTATAAAGAACAAACTTGTCAATAGCCTCATCTTTGCTTTTGACCAAATAAACATAACAATACTCAGTGCAATCATCAACAAAAGTGATGAAGTATTTATTGCCACAACGTGATTGTATAAACTTTAAGTTACACACATCACTATACACTAAGTCTAACGGCTCTAAACTTCTTCAATAGAATGAAACGAAGATCTTGTCAACTTCGCTTCAACACAAGTGCCACACTTGTATTTCTGATTAATCTTAAAAGATGATACGTGATCTAACTTAATTAGTCTACGTAAAGATTCAAAGTTCACATGTCCTACTCTACCATGCCACAAATTAGAAGACTCAAGCATGTAAGCAAAAGAAGATGGATCTTTATTCATCTTTGGGATAACAGTCATTATATTGAGTTTAAACATACCCCCAACATATAACCCTTACCCACATACACTCCGCTCTTGGTCAGAACGACCTTGTCGGACTCAAAGACCATACGAAAACCATATTTGCTGAGAAGAGACCTTGAGACAAGATTCTTACGAATATCTGGAAAATACAGGACTTTGTTCAAGGTCAGCTCCTTTCATAAGGTCAACTTCAGGACCACCTTTCTTTTCCTCTCAAAAATTGAGGTAGCAGAGTTTTCCATAAACAACTTCTCACCGTTTGTAAACAGCTTCTTCTCAGAGCAGATGTGGCATGTAGCCCCAATATCAATCCACCATTCTCTTGGGTTGAACCCACCAAATTCACCTCAGAGACAACAGCAAACAAGTGCATGTCATCCTCATCATGGGAGTGCTCTTGCATATTTGCCGTGTGAGCACAAGGTTTGGTTTTGTATGGCTTATTTTGCTTGCGGCAGTCACTAACTTGATTCCTCTCACTACCACAATTGTAACACTTCCCTAAGAACCGATAACCAGCATCCGGCGGCTTCTATGTCGGCTTCTTTACAACACCACCCCTTGGTCCCAACTTTGAGCCCTTGTTCACAGGAGACTTCTTTCTTATCCTAGAAGATTTGCCATGCTCAATAACATTGGCCTTCACAAAGAAGGTACTCCCTTATTTCTTTTTATTATCTTTCTAAATTCGGAGTCGGACAACCAGCTCTTCAACTGACATTTCCTTGCGCTTGTACTTCAAGTAGTTTTTGAAGTCCTTCCAACCATTAGGAAGTTTCTCAATTATCACAACAACTTGGAATGACTCATTCAAAGGTATCCCCTCAGCATGAATTTCATGCAAGATCACTTGGAACTCCTAGACTTGGCTTATCACAATTTTTGTATCTGTCATTTTAAAGTCCAGGAACCGACCAATGACAAATTTCTTTGCTCTGGCATCCTCAATCCTATATTTCTTGTCCAGAGATTCTCATAACTCCTTTGCTGAGCTCCTGGCACAAAACACGCTGTAGGGTGAGTTTGCCAAACTATTGAACACATAGTTCTGGCAAAGATAGTCTGTTTGCTTCCATGTGTCAAGTGCCATGACCTTCTTCCTGTCTGGCTCATTCTCTACCACGGTTGGAGGATCCTCACTCAAAACCTTTGCAAGGTTCAGCGTGGTCAAGTAGAACAGCATCTTTTGCTACCATCTCTTGAAGTTCACCTCAGCAAATTTCTCTGGGCACTTATGCTGACTGAGCGGTCCTCCTAGTACAACAAGAGTAACACCAGGGTTGACTACAAAAGTCACCGTTGGGGTTGGCAAGTCAGTTGCCTCAGGGTTCAGATCCCCACCAATATTAGCAGTAGCAGCATCATTGGTGACGATTGTTATTTCTGAAAAATACAACATAATATTACTTTCTGTGTTTCTAGAAATTAAACTAAACACTAGAAAATCTCATAGTTGAAAAATTAATTCAAAATTAGTCTCACCACTAACCTAGAATCAAACATGGTCAAGAATGTTCTTAGGAAGACTAGAGGGGTCACATCGGTCCCACTTAAAACTCAGTTAACCTTTTGACAAAACTTTCAAGAGCATGTTGACTCTTACTCCGTAAGAAACAATTTCTAGAATTAAGTTTTCCAAGGAATGAACTAGGTTAAAACAAACCAAGGTTCAACACTTACAAGCAATTTAAAAATTGCTAACCAAAATACAAGCAATATAAAAAATTGATATAACAATACAAGTAAATAAAACTTGCTTTCACAAATTGGTAAACATCCAAATAAATCTCAAGCAAAAAAAAATTGCTTCAAAAATAAGACGAGTTAACCAATCCAAATAGAGAATTGTAAGTAGTCCAAATGTTTTTTTTTCCTTTCTTTTCCTTGCACTCCCAAATTCTATTAATTTGGATTTGTATTGTTTCCATTTCCTTTCGCATAGGAATGCCTACAAAAAAAGTTAGTAGCAAACAACAACATAATACAATGCTATTAATCTAAAGAAATTGTACATACAATCAAATATTGTTTAACCTTCTAGCAAATCACAAAATAGCAAAACAAATAATGAATTAAGATACTGTTACCCAAAAGACAACCTAAGAGGGGGGGTGAATTAGGTTTTTACAAATAAAAATATAATAATACCCTAATAAAAATTATGACTAGCACAATAGATAAATATAGTTAATGAAATAAAAATAATTAAAATAAGTATTCTAACAACTAAGTCAGTTAATGATTTAACACAGTGAAAATGTAAAATATAGCTATGGCAATTTAAATAAAATAAAGAGATAAGGGAGAGAGAGGCAAACAAATTTATAGTGGTTCGACTTCAACTCAGCCTACGTCCACTCCTCAAGCTTCACTTAAGATTTTCCACTATACTCTAGCTTCACAGGGTACTAGCAACCTTTTCACAGATTGAGCAATCTTCCACAGATTTTACACAGACTTTCTAAGTCAAGAACACTGAGTGTACTACGCTCTTACAATGTTGAAAATAAGGTATTTTTGCTTTCAGAGAAAGGTACAAGAATTATCTCTCAAAGATAGATATAAAAATGAAACTCTGGTTTTTCTGTAAACCTCACACAAGAAAGATGGGCTTAAAGCTATACGTCTCGATGTATAATTTCTAAAAGAGAATGTAAACAAAAATTGAAGAACACTACTCAGAGAATTTTTCAGAGAATAGATGTGAGTGATTATAGATCAAAGAATATTTTCTGATTTTTTTTGTAACTTGTTTATATTAGAGGTTTTGATATATATAATGAAGCTTATAACCGTTTATAGCCGTTTATAGCTGTTTATAGCCGTTGTACCCCATCATTACTAATTTGAATATCTTCCACTCCATCATTACTAATTTGAATATCTTCCACTCGAACATTTTGGCCTGCTGCTATGCTGGACTGTTTGAACTTTTGTTTTGGGCTTTTTGAACCTCTGGTTTGGGCATTATTTTTTGGTTGAAATGAACTCTTGATTTAAGCAAATATTAAATACATTCAAACAATATTTAGGATAAAAGTTTAGGTGAGAAATAATGGGACAAAATAAATTTTGATTCTATTTTTCTCTTTCAAATAAATTAAATCATAATTTAAATAAATCATCAAAATAAATTTTGGATTCTATTAAAACATAATCAAATAAATCATCAAAAGAAATTTTAGATTCTATTTTTCTTTTTCAAATAAATTAAAACATAATTAAATAAATCATCAAAATAAATTTTGGATTCTATTTTTCTCTTTCAAATAAATTAAAACATAATTAAATAAATCATCAAAATAAATAAGTCTAACAGATACTATACAAGTTACAAAGCCTTATAACTCCTAAATAAATTACAAAACTTACAACTCTAAAAGTTAAATTAAAACTTAATAGCCATGAATTATATAAGAATTTAATTCACAATAAACATGTAAATAATTCTAGCAATTAAAATCATGCAAATATTTTAAAAAATAATAAGCATGCAACAAATTAAAATTTAAAAAATAAATAACATGCAAATAAATATAGACAAATTATACAAATTTTATAACTCCAAAATAAATTAAAATTGATTGTCATGAGTTATAATTTTAGAAAATTAAAGACCATGATCAAACCACATGGTAGGAATCATGAATTATACTCATCAAATTAAATATATACTAAACAAATAAGCATACAAATAATGCAAGATAGAAAAGCATTCTGAATAAATTATAGCATTCCATTACAATTATGAAGTTAATAAGCTAACCATGACTTTCTAATCAAGAATTCAAAACATGTAGGCTAGAACGTACAAAACAATAACATGTATATAAATTGAAAAATGTTTCTGACCCCCTCAAAAACAGACTCCCTCGACCCTCTCTGAGCTGGACAGGCACGTGATGGGTCACGCGACATACAAAGCCGACGCTCCTCTTTCAGAATTCAAAAACATTTTTTAACAGGAAAATATAGCTCTATGATAATGAGAGACGAGAGGCAGACGACTCCATCACTCGACAGACAGCTCCCCCTCACTCGACGGACAGCTCCTCAACTCCCAACTCCAACGGCCGACTCCCTCAGCTCCTCTCTTTCACTCCGACGTCCTTGACTGTGACGCCCGACTCTCGACTCTCTCTCTCCCTCTCTTTCCATCTCATTCGACGGACGAACTTCTCCCCTTCATGTCGACGAAAGGACCTTCTGCCGCCCTACTTTGTCCTCCCGAGTCCCGACTCCCTCTATTTCAATCCCATTGATGACAAGGTAATCTGGTGTATATATATATATGTTGATTTTGCCCTAATTATGTAAAATCTAAAATTAGGGCAACATGTTGATTTCTTCTCTTCCAATTTTACAAATTTGGTGTATCTTGCTAAAATTAGGGCAAAATGAGAGCAAAATTCCTCAATCTGAAAGATTTGGTAGTGAATCAAACCAACAAGTCATTGAATCAAATTTTGAATTTGTTGAATGGTACAAATTTCTAAAATCAAATTTCTTCATTGCTGAAATCAAAATTTCTGAAATAAAATAACAAATTTCTGAAATCAAAATTTGATTCAATTTCTTCTTAGAAACCAGTGAGAAATTTGTTTAATGGTACAAATTTCAGAAATTGAAATTTGTTGAATCAAATTTCTGAAATTTCTAATAATCTGAGATGCAATTCAATTTTACATAATCTGAGATGCAATTTTACGTGTATAATTGGAAGTGAACTGTTGGATAATTGTGTTATCTCATTAGGTAATAAGTTAACTGATTATACATAACTGATTCAAAATTAGTGTACTCTCATTAGGTAATAAGCCTACACCAATGCAATTTTACATGTATAATTTTGAATTTGTTGAATCTGTTGGATAATTGTATAATTGGAAGTGATACATAACTGATTATTCACTAATTCTCAATAGCTGATTCTAATATTCTCAATAGTTGGACAAATAATTTGATTAGTGTGTCCAATTATTAAGTCCACTTTTCATCATACTTGGACTTAATAATTGGAAGTGATACATAACTAATTATTCACTGATTCTCAATAACTGATTCTCATAACTGATTCTCAATAGTTGGACTTAACACTTTGATTAGTGTATCCAATTATTAAGTCCAATTTTCATTATATTCACCTCAAACATATTCACTAAACTTATACATAATGAAAGAGAGCATAGTCACTGAACTTATTGTCAACTTGAATGTAGAATAATTATGAGACTAAACATGGAATTGAGTATGGGAATTGAGCATGGCCTATTGAGTATGGGAATTGAGCATGGCCTTTTGACATAGGAAGGAAGATTGAAAAAGTAGTGAACGTCCCTCTTAAATGCAGTCTTTACTCATTATACATCATGAGCTGAAATTATCTTTATTCACTAATTTAATGAGGATAACTTGTTATTGTAGATGTCAAGTTCAACTGTCAACGCCAGTAGCTCAGATCGGTTGATGTACTTCAACAAAAATTGTCCTACATGTAAGAAAAAGGCCACGATTCAAATTTCTAAGACCGATCGAAACAAAAACAAGCTATTCTACTCTTGTAATGGTTGTGGTATTTTCATTGGATGGTGTGTGCCTATGAATTCAAAATGTGGAGATCAAGAAATTCCAAGACAAGTAGAAAGAGAACTGCTAAGATCTATGACGGAACAAGTTTGAGCTATGACCGAACAACAAAGATCTATGACGGAACAACTTGGAGCTATGACCAAACAACAAAGATCTATGACGGAACAATTTACCTTTGTTAGTGCAAAGATGCAAAAACTAGAATTTCTAATGTTTGTCTTGCTTGTAATTGGTGTGTTATTACTTATGAAGATGTAATGCTAGTTAGATGTAGAAGTAGAAGTAGAAGTAGATTGAACTATGTTTTGTTGTGGAATGGAATATGTATTAGTAAGAAACAGTTGAATTGTTGAATTTTTGAGTGGAATGGAAATGAATTGTTGAATTGTTATTGTTGAATTGTTGAATGAAGATGTGAATTGTTGATGAGTTGTTGTTGAATTGTTGAATGAACCATGAACCATCACAGTTTGTGAACTGAACCATGACAGATTTTTGCTGAGACAGGTTTTTTAACAGATTGAAGCACAGATTTGAGCATGAACCATGACAGTTTGCGCAAGAACGATGATAGATTTTGGCAGTTTGAACCATGAACTGATAGGCACAGATTTTGGCTGAAATATTGTCAAAATAGAAAACTAAAAAACAGATTTGAGTTGCTTTTCAAAGACAGATTTTTAAAGACATATTGGCAAACTGAAAAAATCAGATTTTGGCTCAAATATTATCAAAATAGAAAACTAAAAAATAGATTTTCAGATTTTCAAAGACAGATTTTTAAAGACAGTTTGGCAGTTTGAACCATGAACTGAAAAAATCAGATTTTGGCTCAAATACTATCAAAATAGCAAACTAAAAAACAAATTTTTTTTACAGATTTCTTAAACCATGAACTGTCAACAGATTTTTTTGCATGAACTCTTAAAAAATCATGCTCAAACACTGTCAATATGCTAAAACACTGTCAAAATAGGAAAATGAAACAGATTTTCTTAAACCATCACCTATGAACTCAAAGACCAATCTTGCATAACCAATAAAGTGGGACTTAATAATAACCAATCTTGCAAATTCATACACAACATGTGTTACACATCTAACATGAGACTTAACATAATAAGTTTCAATCTCAAAAACAAAATGTCAATGTTCAATAAACTAGTCAAACATTTCTCCAATGTCCATAATTCATTCGCGCTGTGCAATGTCCATCATTCATTCCAAGTGTGCATACATTAGAACCGGATGGGGTTAGAGATCCAGACCCAAACATTTGAGTTGGAGCACTCATCAAACTTCTCGGTGTGCCGCTTACAAAGTCCGATGGGATAACAGATGTGCCTCCAATAGCATTTACGACCTGTCATAATTGAAGTAAAAAAGTACATGTTACAAAATATTTGTAAATGAAAACAAAAAATTGATGTAAAGTCGTCTTATGAACACATACCGATGCATACACACTATTTTGCAAGCCAACCATATAAGGATAATATGATGTATAAGCTTGAGCTTGCATTTGAGCTTCAGCTTCAAATTGAAGCACCTTAGCAGCCTATATTGGTTCAAGAGTTTGTAAAAATGTACTTCAAAAGAGTTTGTTAAAAAAATAAAAAAACAAGTTCAATTCAATATACAAGTTCAATTCAATATATAATTTACCTTTGCTTTTGTTTGTTTTTTTGCCATTGCCATGAACCGATTCACTATTTGATCCACTTTGGCAACCTTTCGTTTCATAACTGGATGACCTCTTCGCCGAACAACCAAAGGACTAATGTAACAAGCCCGCGGGGGACCTCGCTACAGCTCGGACTCGACTTTTCGTAGTCACGGTTCTAAGTCTGAACCAAAGAGTCCAAATCCTAGACTGATTAGTGCATATTCTGATAAACTGATTAAACTGATTAAACTCAATAGCATAGCCATAGGAAGATTGAAACTGATTAGACTGATTAGTGCATATTCTGATAAACTGATTAAACTGATTAAACTCAATAGCATAGCCATAGGAAGATTGAAACTGATTAGACTGATTAGTGCATATTCTGATAAACTGATTAAACTGATTAAACTCAATAGCATAGCCATAGGAAGATTGAAACTGATTAGACTGATTAGTGCATATTCTGATAAACTGATTAAACTGATTAAACTCAATAGCATAGCCATAGGAAGATTGAAACTGATTAGACTGATTAGTGCATATTCTGATAAACTGATTAAACTGATTAAACTCAATAGCATAGCCATAGGAAGATTGAAACTGATTAGACTGATTAGTGCATATTCTGATAAACTGATTAAACTGATTAAACTCAATAGCATAGCCATAGGAAGATTGAAACTGATTAGACTGATTAGTGCATATTCTGATAAACTGATTAAACTGATTAAACTCAATAGCATAGCCATAGGAAGATTGAAACTGATTAGACTGATTAGTGCATATTCTGATAAACTGATTAAACTGATTAAACTCAATAGCATAGCCATAGGAAGATTGAAACTGATTAGACTGATTAGTGCATATTCTGATAAACTGATTAAACTGATTAAACTCAATAGCATAGCCATAGGAAGATTGAAACTGATTAGACTGATTAGTGCATATTCTGATAAACTGATTAAACTGATTAAACTCAATAGCATAGCCATAGGAAGATTGAAACTGATTAGACTGATTAGTGCATATTCTGATAAACTGATTAAACTGATTAAACTCAATAGCATAGCCATAGGAAGATTGAAACTGATTAGACTGATTAGTGCATATTCTGATAAACTGATTAAACTGATTAAACTCAATAGCATAGCCATAGGAAGATTGAAACTGATTAGACTGATTAGTGCATATTCTGATAAACTGATTAAACTGATTAAACTCAATAGCATAGCCATAGGAAGATTGAAACTGATTAGACTGATTAGTGCATATTCTGATAAACTGATTAAACTGATTAAACTCAATAGCATAGCCATAGGAAGATTGAAACTGATTAGACTGATTAGTGCATATTCTGATAAACTGATTAAACTGATTAAACTCAATAGCATAGCCATAGGAAGATTGAAACTGATTAGACTGATTAGTGCATATTCTGATAAACTGATTAAACTGATTAAACTCAATAGCATAGCCATAGGAAGATTGAAACTGATTAGACTGATTAGTGCATATTCTGATAAACTGATTAAACTGATTAAACTCAATAGCATAGCCATAGGAAGATTGAAACTGATTAGACTGATTAGTGCATATTCTGATAAACTGATTAAACTGATTAAACTCAATAGCATAGCCATAGGAAGATTGAAACTGATTAGACTGATTAGTGCATATTCTGATAAACTGATTAAACTGATTAAACTCAATAGCATAGCCATAGGAAGATTGAAACTGATTAGACTGATTAGTGCATATTCTGATAAACTGATTAAACTGATTAAACTCAATAGCATAGCCATAGGAAGATTGAAACTGATTAGACTGATTAGTGCATATTCTGATAAACTGATTAAACTGATTAAACTCAATAGCATAGCCATAGGAAGATTGAAACTGATTAGACTGATTAGTGCATATTCTGATAAACTGATTAAACTGATTAAACTCAATAGCATAGCCATAGGAAGATTGAAACTGATTAGACTGATTAGTGCATATTCTGATAAACTGATTAAACTGATTAAACTCAATAGCATAGCCATAGGAAGATTGAAACTGATTAGACTGATTAGTGCATATTCTGATAAACTGATTAAACTGATTAAACTCAATAGCATAGCCATAGGAAGATTGAAACTGATTAGACTGATTAGTGCATATTCTGATAAACTGATTAAACTGATTAAACTCAATAGCATAGCCATAGGAAGATTGAAACTGATTAGACTGATTAGTGCATATTCTGATAAACTGATTAAACTGATTAAACTCAATAGCATAGCCATAGGAAGATTGAAACTGATTAGACTGATTAGTGCATATTCTGATAAACTGATTAAACTGATTAAACTCAATAGCATAGCCATAGGAAGATTGAAACTGATTAGACTGATTAGTGCATATTCTGATAAACTGATTAAACTGATTAAACTCAATAGCATAGCCATAGGAAGATTGAAACTGATTAGACTGATTAGTGCATATTCTGATAAACTGATTAAACTGATTAAACTCAATAGCATAGCCATAGGAAGATTGAAACTGATTAGACTGATTAGTGCATATTCTGATAAACTGATTAAACTGATTAAACTCAATAGCATAGCCATAGGAAGATTGAAACTGATTAGACTGATTAGTGCATATTCTGATAAACTGATTAAACTGATTAAACTCAATAGCATAGCCATAGGAAGATTGAAACTGATTAGACTGATTAGTGCATATTCTGATAAACTGATTAAACTGATTAAACTCAATAGCATAGCCATAGGAAGATTGAAACTGATTAGACTGATTAGTGCATATTCTGATAAACTGATTAAACTGATTAAACTCAATAGCATAGCCATAGGAAGATTGAAACTGATTAGACTGATTAGTGCATATTCACTGAACTTATACATAACTGATTAGTGCATATTCACTGAACTTATTGTCAACTTGAATGTAGAATAATTATGAGACTAAACATGGAATTGAGTATGGGAATTGAGCATGGCCTTTTGACATAGGAAGGAAGATTGAAAAAGTAGTGAACGTCCCTCTTAAATGCAGTCTTTACTCACTATACATCATGAGCTGAAATTATCTTTATTCACTAATTGAATGAGGATAACTTGTTATTGTAGATGTCAAGTTCAACTGTCAACGCCAGTAGGTCAGATCGGTTGATGTACTTCAACAAAAATTGTCCTACATGTAAGAAAAAGGCCACGATTCAAATTTCTGAGACCGATCGAAACAAAAACAAACTATTCTACTCTTGTAATGGTTGTGGTATTTTCATTGGATGGTGTGTGCCTATGAATTCACAATGTGGAGATCAAGAAATTCCAAGACAAGTAGAAAGAGAACTGCTAAGATCTATGACGGAACAAGTTTGAGCTATAACCGAACAACAAAGATCTATGACGGAACAATTTGGAGCTATGACCGAACAACAAAGATCTATAACGGAACAATTTACCTTTGTTAGTGCAAAGATGCAAAAACTAGAATTTCTAATGTTTGTCTTGCTTGTAATTGGTGTGTTATTACTTATGAAGATGTAATGCTAGTTAGATGTAGAAGTAGAAGTAGAAGTAGATTGAACTATGTTTTGTTGTGGAATGGAATATGTATTAGTAAGAAACAATTGAATTGTTGAATTTTTGAGTGGAATGGAAATGAATTGTTGAATTGTTATTGTTGAATTGTTGAATGAAGATGTGTTGAATTGTTGAATGAAGATGCGTTGAATTGTTATTGTTTAATGAAGATGGGAATTGTTGAATGAAGATGTTGAATTGTTATTGTTGAATTGTTGAATGAAGATGTGAATTGTTGATGAGTTATTGTTGAATTGTTGAATGAACCAAGAACCAACACAGTTTGTGAACTAAACCATGACATATTTTTGCTGAGACAGGTTTTTTAACAGATTGAAGTGATTTGAGCATGAACCATGAATTGAACCATGAACCAACATTAACTGTTGATGAGTTATTGTTGAAAATGAACCATGAAGCAACATGAAATGAACCATGAATTGTTGATGAGTTATTGTTGAATTGTTGAATTGTTAAATTGTTGAATTGTTGAATGAACCATGAACCATCACAGTTTGTGAACTGAACCATGACAGATTTTTGCTGAGACAGGTTTTTTAACAGATTGAAGCACAGATTTGAGCATGAACCATGACAGTTTGCGCATGAACCATGACAGATTTTGGCAGTTTGAACCATGAATTGATAGGCATAGATTTTGGCTGAAATATTGTCAAAATAGAAAACTAAAAAACAAATTTGAGTTGTTTTTTAACGACAGATTTTTAAAGACAGATTGGCAAACTGAAAAAATCATATTTTGGCTCAACTATTGTCAAAATAGAAAACTAAAAAACAGATTTTCAGATTTTCAAAGACAGATTTTTCAAGACAGTTTGGCAGTTTGAACCATGAACTGAAAAAATCAGATTTTGGCTCAAATACTATCAAAATAACAAACTAAAAAACAAATTTTTTTTACAGATTTCTTAAACCATGAACTGTCAATAGATTTTTTTGCATGAACTCTTAAAAAATCATGCTCAAACACTATCAATATGCAAAAACACTGTCAAAATAGGAAAATGAAACAGATTTTTTTCCAGATTTTTTTAAACCATCACCTATGAACTCAAAGACCAATCTTGCATAACCAATAAAGTGGGACTTAATAATAACCAATCTTGCAAATTCATACACAACATGTGTTACACATCTAACATGGGACTTAACATAATAAGTTTCAATCTCAAAAACAAAATGTCAATGTTCAATAAACTAGTCAAACATTTCTCACTCAAACGGTGACGTATGAGTCTTAAGGTCGGTAAAAAATGGGGTGTCTACACCCTCTCTCTCTCTCTCTCTCTCTTTCTCTTCATTCTAAGTTTTCTTTCCCTCAATTCCAAGAGCATAATCAGCTCTTCTTCCCTAAACAAGCATGCAAACCAACATGTGAAAAGCCTCCACCGAATTTTCTGCAAAGGTTTGATTCCCTCTTTTTTATTTTTTTTTATTTTTTTATTTTTTGTATTTGTATTTGCGTGGGTTTTTGAAAATTGATACACTAAGATTTTTAACTAAGGTATTTAGTAAGAATAATTATTATATTGAATCCTAATTAAAATAATTTATAAACAACAAATATTGAACACCCACAAAATTATTATTCTTAATAATGTCTTTGTTAGTGATTGAATTTGGTCAATTTAAAACTAACTTTTACACTAATATACAATTCAGATAGACTGTAGATAAAATTAATTAATTAATTTATTTATTTCTTTTCTTTTAAGAATAATTAAATGTGGGGTTTTCACAATCTACCCTCCTAAAAAAAATTCCGTCCTCGAAATTAATTCATACCTTTAGACTCAAAAAGCTGAGGGTAATTGGCACGTGTCATATCTTCTCATTCCCACGTTGACTTTTCCGTCCCACGATGTATCCAAAGAACTCGAACCAATGGTATGGTTTTACCTCGTAATTCCTTCTCGCGACGATCTAAAATCTTGACAAGCTTCTTTTCAAATGTCAAATCTTCATCAAGATTAATTTCCTCCCAATTGATGTTGTGAGAAGGGTGTGGCTCATATTTTTGTAGCATAGAGATGTGAAAAACATTATGTACTCCAGCTAGTTGAGGTGGTAAAGCCAAACGGTACGCCACTTCTCCTACTTCTCTCAGGATTTCGAAGGGTCCCACATACCGAGGTGCAAGTTTCCCTTTCTTCCCAAATCGTATAGCACCTCGACGAGGTTGAACTTTGAGAAAAACAAGATCCCCTACTTCAAATGTTAAGGGTCGTCTCCTTTGATCCGCATAGCTCTTTTGTCGACTTTGGGCTGTGGTTAGCCATTGTTTGATCAATTTTATCTTCTCAGTGGTCTCTTGAACCAAGTCTGGTTCTAACAAGGTTACTTCCCCTACTTCAGTCCAACACACTGACAAGGTCGCCCATAAAGTGTTTCATACGGTGCCATTCCAATACTGGCTTGGAAACTATTATTGTAAGCGAACTCAACGAGAGGTAGGTGTTTCTCCCAACTTCCCTTAAAATCCATAACGCAAGCTCGAAGCATATCCTCCAAGGTTTGTATCGTCCTTTCAGACTGCCCATCGATTTGTGGGTGAAATGATGTGCTCAAGCATAAGTTTGTTCCCATTGCCTTCTGCAAGCTCTGCCAAAATTGAGAAGTGAATCGAGGATCACGATCAGACACGATGCTAACCGGCACTCCGTGTAATCTGATCACTTCTTTGTTGAACAATCTACTGAGTGAATCCAACGTATCTGATGACCCGACAGGTAAGAACCGAGCTGTCTTAGTTAATCGGTCTACCACCACCCACACGCCGTCATGTCCCTGTGGTGACCGAGGCAAACCCGTCACAAAATCCATCGTTATGTGCTCCCATTTCCACTTCGGAATTGGTAAGGGTTGAAGTGTTCCTGCCGGCCTTTGATGTTCAGCCTTTACTTATTGACATGTCAGGCACTGAGACACAAACTTTGCTACATCCCTTTTCATTCCGCCCCACCAATATTGGCGTTTTAAGTCTTGGTACATCTTAGTACCTCCTGGATGTACTGCGAACACTGAATGATGGAATTCCTTAAGTACCTTTTCTCTTAGTGAGTTGTTGCATGGCATGAACATTCGACCTTGATATTTCAAACTCGCATCAGTTTGAATTTCCCAACCAGGCATGGCTTCACTAGATTCTATTTGTGCGTTGATGAATGCTACCTCCTGATCGTACTTTTGTGATTCCAATATCTCGCTCGAAATTTTAGGCGTAGCGATCTGAGCACCAAGGTAAGCCTCTTCATCTTGAACCCCAAATTGTACCCCAAATTCATTGAGCGTTCCAACCATATTCCATTCTCTAAGTGCTAAACTAGCAACAATCCCTCTATTCTTGCGACTTAGGGCATCTGCCACCACGTTAGCCTTGCCGGGATGATAGGAAAGAGATACTCCATCCAACGTCTCTGACGCATGTTTAAATCCCTTTGGGTGAACAGATACTTCAAGCTTTTGTGATCGGTGAATATCTCAAACTTTTCACCATACAGGTAGTGTCTCCAAATTTTGAGTGCGTGAACTATAGCTGCTAACTCCAAGTCATGGGTGCGATAATTTTTTTCATGGTTCTTTAATTGCCTTGATCCATATGCCACCACCTTGCCATTCTGCATCAATACGCACCCCAGACCTTCTTTGGAAACATCACAACACACGTTGTACCCAACGTCACATTCTGGCACTATGAGAATAGGGGCACTCGTCAATCTTTTCTTGAGTTCTTGGAATGAATTTTCACAAGACTCGTTCCATTCAAACTTTACCCCCTTTTGAGTCAAATGTGTCATTGGTTGGCCAATTTTGAAAAGTCTTGAATGAATCTTCGATAGTAACCAGCCAATCCTAAGAAACTACGAATCTCAAATATGTTCTTAGGTTGCTTCCATTCTGTCACTGCTTCTACTTTAGTTGGGTCTATTGATATTCTCTTTTCAGATACCACGTGACCCAAAAACTTTACTTCCCTCATCCAAAACTCACATTTACTAGCCTTAGCATACAATTGGTTCTTTCTCAAAGTTTGAAGTACTATTCTCAAATGTTGTTCATGGCCTCTTTTAGACTTGGAGTACACCAAAATATCATCTATCAAAACTACCACAAATTGATCTAAGTAAGGCGTGAATATTTTGTTCATTAAGCTCATGAACACGCCCGGTGCATTGGTTAGGCTGAATGGCATCACTACGAATTCATAGTGGCCGTAACGGGTTCGAAACGCAATCTTAAGAATATCTTCTTCCTGAACACGCAATTGGTGATACCCAGACCTGAGGTCTATCTTTGAGAAATACTTTGCCCCTCTAAGCTGATCGAAAAGGTCATCAATTCTAGGTAGTGGGTACCGATTCTTAATGGTGACTCTATTGAGTTGTCGGTAATCAATGCACAACCTAAGTGTCCCATCTTTCTTTTTAGCAAATAAGGCTGGTGCTCCCCACGGGGACGTGCTTGGCCTTATAAATTCCTTGTCCAACAATTCTTGCAACTATGTCTTTAGCTCTCTCAATTCAGCCGGTGCCATACAATGTGGTGTCATTGAGATCGGTGATGTACCAGGTTGTAGTTCAATGGTAAAGTCCACTTCCCGTTTTGGGGGTAGTCCTGGTAACTCCTTTGGAAACACATCAGTATACTCGCACACCACACGAGGTAGCCCTAGTTCCATACGATCTTTGTCTTCCAGAACTAAGTTGGCTAGCCACCCAGCTAGGTGATCATGCCACTTTGACTTTCCAAATGTTAGTGATAGGGAATCTTGTTTATCCCCCTTAAATTGGAATCGTGTTCCATCTTGAGAGTAAGCAGTCACCGTCTCGGGCTCATCCCATCACTTTTACATTTTAATGTATCATTGGTTAAATTTCGGGTTTCTTTACTTGTTGAGATATTCACAAAAATTCAAAATTTAATTACCAATAATGTTATACCAACTCATTAGAATCCCAACATAAAATATTACCTATGATTTATTTTTATTTTTATTTTTATTTTTTATTTTTTTTAAAACCAAAAACCCTAAGTTAGAAGCTAGGACTATTACAAATTCCTTGTCCAACAATTCTTGCAACTGCGCTTTCAGTTCTCTAAGTTCGGCTGGGGCCATTCTGTAGGGTGTTTTGGAGATGGGTTGTGTTCCTGACAGGATGTCCACA
>NW_021024562.1:1491460-1549194 GCF_004153795.1 Camellia sinensis
AAATCAACTCTTTTTAAGAGAATGTATTTGAATAAAAGAAGAGAAATAATGTGCCCTAATGAATTATAATGGACTGCCTTTGCCAAATCTTTATTAATAATTATCCCAGTGCTGTCGCTCGTCAATAACAACATAAATAAACGTTATTATATCTATTGAGCGTGACAAGAATAAATGAGAGAAATTTAGACCCTGCTTAAGCACACTACACACTTCCCGTTATAAAATTAATGTTCAGGTTTTCGCTGGAAGTGCATGAGTGTTCCCGTCAATCACCGGAAGTTTTGCATAAGATAATTTTCCCTAGCTTTTACGACGAGTTTTGTAGCTATTTAGGGTGATCACGAACCAATTTTGCAGTAGGCAAGTTAGTGTAAAATGCGTGTCGTTCAATGATTCGTGTGAATATTTTATGAGCACCCCCTCTCGCCGGTATCGTAAAGACACGTTTAAGCTTCTTCTTCGTTCTCTTCATTTATATTCTTTCTTCTTATCGTTACTTATTTTTTTGTTTTTTTTTTTTTTGTTTTTTCTCTTTTTGTTTGTCAATTGTAATCTCTTATGTATTAATTTGCTTTATGTTTGATCGACCTCTAAAGGTGGTGCATATTACCTGCAACTAAGTGTCATTCACCAAAAGAGTAAATAAAAACTCTGACAATTGTGCAACTTAATGTGTTGAGGCAATATAATAAATAATTGATTATATTTCTCTTGCATATCACTCTGTTGGTTGTAAGTGGTTGTCTGGATTTGATCTAAGTAAATTGGGAAAAAACTTACATTGTTAATAAAGGCATAAGTGATTAACATGCGAAATAATTAATTGGAAATGTATTTACCACGATTCAAAATATAAACATTGGCCCACCCTTATACTCATATCTCATTAGAAGGAGTAGTCAAACAGTATATGTATATAGCGCTAAACTTTATATACAAAATCTTTAACCACATGGGGCGATTAACAAGTTCATTATAATGGATACTGTCATGCATGGTGTCTATATTCACTTATCTTACAACGTATGCAGTGAGACTATGCTTCAATATGACATAACTTATCATTTTTCATTTAGAATTACTCCGATGCCAATAAATATCAAGTAATAATAACTATTATTTTAAGAGAAATACATAATGTGCTATAAACGAAGTTCCTAGTTTACATATTGTATAAATAAATGAACTAAAAATATCTGTCATCGTCCTCACTAAGCTAAAATAAAAAATATTTTGTAAAATTCTATGTATATTAGAGTTACAGGTTAACCTAAAAGTATATGTTATTTATTTGGTATTTATGTTATGTAAGAGATTGTAATTTCTAGCCAATGATTCCTGTTTATATTCATAATATGGGTGAGTGAAATATTTAGTAAATTTATTACAGAACTATAGACATGTCTTGCAACATGAAGGTGTGTTATATTCTCTGATGCTCTATATATATAACATGCACACTAAAAATATATCTAAATAATGTGCTTATTGCTATGACTGAATGCATCGTTCAATTTTTGAGCATAACACTATAGTAAAGGGTAATAGATAATTTCAACAAATACATACTAAATGTCTCACCTAATCTACGGGCCATCTCAGTTAATTGGCGAATCATGTAGACATAATAAAGGTGTTATATTTAAGAAGTGTTGAGATATTTGTTGGAGTATACAATGACACAATTTCTTCGACTCACCCACACTTAGTACACTTTCATATTTGCCACTCAACTGCACTAGAGAAGCGATCACCCAACTTAAGTTATGTGGCTTAGTTCTCCGAGGAAATTAGAACATTTTTTCTAATAATGAGACTTAATTTATCTCGCAAAAAATTTACGTAATTATTTGATGGTAAAAGAAGTAGAGGAAGATGCAAAAGAGAGAATTCATGAAAGAAGGTTGTCTTTTTTGGCGCTGCATTTGGGGTTAAGTTTTAAGCAGTCTTTTCTGGCTGAATTCCAGTCTCATGGTGGTGACAACTTGCACAATGCACGGAATAATATGCGTGTCGGAAATCGTCTTGCCTTGAAAACCTGGGTTTCCCGTATACAATCTGCATTTGCCAACCTCTGTTTACACTGGCCGGCTTGAGTCTTACCAAAACACTTGGTAAATACTTACCAAAAACTATGCTTTAGGACACACTCCAGACACACCTCAAAGGAAACAATAGGAAAAAAAATGGATCTACAGCCTCATTGACACAAAATGTGTATAGCAAGGGAAAATTTCTATTTTACACATACCTATTTACTTTCGTAACACATTTTAATTAAAGTAGTACCACATCGGGAGTGCTGTATTAGCACTTTTGGAAAGCATATTCTAATTAGACACCCCATTAATTCCCTTACTTCACAGGTGGCATTTCACTCTATAGATAATCTAAGTTCCATCGGTTCATACTAGCTCTTTGACTTAATAAGTCAGAGCCATTTCTCATTATTTATATACTGATTTATCTTAACATGGAAGAGCCGCACTGAATTCTGCCGGTCGGTTAGGAAACCTCCTGCAGAAGACAATTTTGACAGCAAAACAGAGAAAGACAGTGCATGCATGGGGTTTCAGGCATATGTGAGCATGGCATACTCCCCATCATGCTTTTGAACTCAAAGAAGCATGACCTCGATCTCGAAGCCATCAATGGTGCATGATAGCCCAAGGGATCAAATTTCCAACTTACTATAAAGATGCATGCATACATTACAAATGAGATCCAAAGCCTTATCATGTTCGAAATCAAAGGCCCGGCACTGAGAGTTAGGCGTTGCTTCATCATTGTGTATGACGTCCTTACACTCAACTTGGTTTGACCACCCCAACAAGCAATGGCAATGCATGCTATGTAAATAGGTATCGAATGCACATGATCCAATTATCCAAGTATGCAGCGTGGCAAATGTTATGGAACTATCATGACAAATATGCAATGCTAAGTATGCAAGGTGTAAATGTGATGCAAACATGGACCAATTGGCCATAAAGTTAGCATGGGACTACACATTAATGAAACAATCATGCAACAAACATGAGACAAGCATGCAAGAGGGCCTTAAATGGTAAAGGGGCAGACCTTCACCCACCTCAAAACAGTGGCAAAAAGTGTCCAAAAAGTGGACCAATGCTCATGCCAACAAGCAAACCAAAGGTCCTAAGGTTAAGGCACAAAAAGAGGCATTTTACTCCCACCAACATGACCACTCATGGCATGATCAAGACAGGTAAAAACAGAATTTTTCCAGGCAAAATAGGACTCCAAACCCTCCTAATATGGCAGCTAAGATGGCCCCCAAAGAGGTGTATGCACCAAGGCTCAAATGTAGGCATAAAAGGGCACACCCTCAAGGCACAAAAGGAACGATGAATGCAAGCATGCTAGCATGATTTGGGGACTGAAATAACATGGCAAACGACTTCAACTCATTAAAGTAGACCAACTAAGGCATGCTTGTGACTCATATACTTGAGGGCTCACAAGCCAAAATGCATAGCAACCATATCAAACATCTCAAACATGACCAAATGGATAACCAACAGACTTTAAGCATGGAAAAATAGTGCTAACATCTTCATGGAACCAAGCCAACACATGCAAAAATTAAGGCCCAAACACAAGACACGATTCTAGGCCAAATGGGGGAGTATGAAGCAAGTATACTAAGCATGCAAAGGGCCATAGATCCGGCCAAAAACAGAGATCCCATATGACCCAAAAACACCCACAAAGTTCTGAAATAAGGCAAAAGAACAAGCAAGCATGCATGTTCCCCTTTTGGGCCAAAACTCAAGGAAACAAGACAATGAGGGGAGAGGGGTGTCCCTCCCCTATGCAAGACTTCAAACCACCTTCCTTACCACTGAAAATACACTGGTTTTCAGTGGTGAGGAGATCAAAACACTGAAGTAAACAAAGCTTAACCAAAGAGGCAACAAAAGTGGCCAAATAAGACCTATCAAGGTGAGTTTGCACTCAAACTACAAGACAACCTTAATGAAAGTTCTAAAGCATGAAAATATAAGCCTTTTTTATGTTATACACAAAAACTAAATCAACAAGCAAGATAGGTAAAAGACTATTGCAAGTTTGGGGAATATAAAGCAAGATGCTCACCCTGGAAGAACCTTTGAAGAACAAATGGTCCAGCCCTCTTCTTTTAATCAAAATCAGTCCAAAAACTCAAGAATCAACCCCCCAAGTCCCTCAAACTCGGAGCAAGGTGTAATAGTGTGTGTAATGGTGCAAAAGTAAGGTAAAAACACACTTTTGGGCCAAAAATCACACACAAAGGAGGGAGAAGAGGGAAAGATATAGAGATAGGATGTTTTTTTTATCATACTCTAAAACTAAGTCTGGTTTTTGCTTCCAAAACTCTAACCTAGATCAAAGAGGAGAGCCTTCCTCTATTATAGACTCCCTCTTGCCAGAAGCTATACAACAACTTGCCAGAGGGAGATCCCTCCATACACGTGTTATGGAGGAGGCAGAGTGGTGCCAGCTACACAGGACTGCACAAAATATCTCCAAAAAGTAGATTGAACAGTGGTCGGCTGCCCAAAAATGCCATTTTGGCAAAAAAGAGTGCCGACCGGCAACAAACTATGCCGACCGGCAATGAAATGTGCCGACCGGCAACAAATAGTGCCGATGGCAGCAAAAACCAGCCGGTGGCCTCTAGCCACTGCCGGTGGTGTGTGGGGATGCCTCACAAGGCATTCCCTGCCCCTCCAAGGCAAAACACAAGTGTTTGGTATGAAACCAGATACTAAACGGTCAAGTTCGAAGATCCTGAGGCAGGGCGCGCGAGCTGAGACCTCCGGGAACTCCAAACGAACATAAACATGGATAATCACCGAGTGTTCCAAGCGGTGACGTCCAAGTCTTGAGGACGGTCAAAAATGGGGTGTCTACAGTAAGAAACAAGTATTACTTGGAGGCGCGAAGTTATTCTCTAATGACTGTTTCTCCTGCGCATTTTCACTTTTTGTTCGGATTGTAATTTCTTAAGTTGTTTCAATTTATTTCTGATTTTTATATCCAAACATTTTGAAGCAATTAATCTCACATTCTTTCCTTTTGTGCATAAAGAAGATGGATGGATTTACCAAAAACAAGAGAATGCTATTCATTTGATGAAATAGCTTTACGTAACAACAGATATAATCAGATGGTTAAGCAGAACTAGCTTGGTAGGTAGGTAGATAAGATGAGTTATTTATTTTTATTTTTTTGATCAGCAAAGTAAAAATTTCATTAAAAACATGACAATAACGGTACAAGAAGATGTAATGCATCGAGAGAGGTTCAGACAATACAAAATACTCTTACTACTGCTACTCATACTCATACAACCAACCCCTCAGCCTCATGGATTTTTTTTTTTTTATATACCAAAAACAAATAGTTAAGAAGCACTTAACTCAAAAAATAAAAAACAAGAACCCAAAGTCCAACTACACTACAGCAAAGAAAAACCCAAAAGCAACACTCTTGATTATTATATATTAACCGCAGCAATAACGCCCACTAATCCAAAACATCAAAACCAAGACGCATGCCTAAAGAACTCCTTGTTGTTTCACTCCTAACCCTTCTGCCTGCCTTCTCCTACGCCTGACATCTCCATCGAGCTTCACCGACTCTTTGGTCGGAACACTGAAACGTCCACGGCTGGAACTTCCACGCCTTAACACTGTTCCTTTTGCAGTACATTACCCACGTTTGACACTTCCGCCGAAACTTCACCTACGCTTGACATTTCCGCCGGACTTCACCTACTCCATAGCCGAACCTTGCTTCCAATATCGAGACACCCACGACGAAAACACCTTTTGGCCGAACACTTACACCCACTTCCATTGCCGATCTAACAAACAGTACAAGGTCGAAAATACCTCTTCCACAAGCTGAAACACCACCTCCCATGGAGACAAAGCTTCTAAGAACCACCAATACCAATACCTCTCATGGCCAAAGAAAAATCCATGGCTGAAAGACCCAAGATCCAACTCCTTTGCAGATACTTGAACAGCAAAACTCACTTTAGAATGTAATTTCTGGACTCCTCCAAAAACAACAACTCCCTCTAGAATGAAGTCGCCGAACACCATAACTACATCAGAGTGCCTGAGCCGAACAACCTCCTTTGAGCCGAACGAAACGTCGACCTCCATAGATCTGAATAGAGTTCACCCCTCAAACTCCTACTCTCAAAGGAGCGCCCAAATGAAGCTCCTAAACAAATCTGGATCATTCCTTTTTTGGGCCCAACGCCGACCTCCGCAGATTTAAATGGAATCCACCCCTCAAACTCCCACTTGCATAGGAGCGCCCACATGAAGTTCCTAAACAAATCCAACCCTCCCATATTCAAGGCACCTTCCATGGTCGAAATCCCCCAAGATTGAAACCCACCCCTTAAATACCCAAGAGAACTAAAAAAGATTTGGAAAAACCATGGGGATACAAGTTTATTAGAAAAGAAAACAACAATCACGCACAAAAGAGGCGAGGCCAGTCGACTGCCATGGCCAAAGAAGACGGCTGACTGGCCAACATTGAGGCCCGGGGTGAAGGTTTTTAGAGAGACAGAGAGAGAGATTTTTAGAGAGAGAAAGGAAAATTTGATAAGATGAGTTATTGTTTGACTGTTAGGAATTATTGAGTGTATTTATTATAGAAATCAGCCTATATTTATTCAATAGTTTCTGAGTTTGATGTCAAATTGTTTACGTAGTGCTCTGGAAGATCAGTTGTGTAACAAAAAAAAACTTTACTAATACAACATATTGACTTACCCTTTTTTTGGATAATTTAGATGTAAAGAATAACTCACTTGTATTATAATTTTTTATGTACCAGAAGTGCATTGTTGACCCACGTAGTCCTGTCGTTTGTTTGGTATGAATTGCCGTTTGACAGCATCCTTATGGGTTTTTTATCTTGGGTTGCGGACACATTTGACAAATAGTACTATTCACTTGGTTTGGTTTGGATTTTTTTGAAAATATTTTTTAAAAAAGTTTACTTTCTTATTTTCGTATTTTTTTATTTTTACTAAATTTTTTAATTCTTTTAAACAAGTTTTTTAAATTTTTAGGCACACCTAACATAAATACACTTAAAAAATTTAATTTTCGTAAAAAAAATGGATAAAAAATTCACTAAATATAAAAAATATAAAAATAAAAAAAAGAGAGAAAATTCAATATATTTTTTGTATTTTTGTGTATTTATTAATTGTTTGAAATATTTTTTCACAAATATTTTATTTTTTTAGATACATCTAAGTAAGGTGCATTTAAAAAAGTTTTAAAAAAATGCTTAAAATTTTAAAAATATTCACTAAAAAAATGAAAAATGAAAAACTCAGTTTTCAAAAAACTGAATTAAAAAAATTGAAACCAAACACACTGATTAGAGCTCCTCCAAGAATAACATGAATTAATAACTAAAATATTAATTTTATATGATTAAGAACTAAAATAACATGAATTTCTTATTTTGTCCTTCTTTTAAATTCATTAAAGATGTTGCATTTGTGGACTTTCTGTGCATCGCATCGCAAGGTATCACACCACAATGTGAACGAATTTTACTTTGGAAATTTGCATCGTAATAATCAGGTAGTGAATCGACTTACAACTCGATAAGCAATTGTACAAAGACATAATAGGACCAAACAAGCGTGAGTACAACTCGATAAACAAATCAAGAGTTCAAAGAGGGTGAAATACAACTCGATAAGCAAATGCATAATGACTTGTCAATCGGACAGTCGTGCCCTCGCAAGAATCAATCGCCGGGGAGGGGTTGAAGGTGGTGAAATTCCCCAATGCCTAGCATAAACAGCTTAGGAAACCAGAAGGAAGCCCATCGGCTTGGAGTATAGACCACTGGCTGCAAGGAATGGCTACCGGCCATTAAATTTATTGCTCGGCAAACTATCATGGCCGGTCGGCAAAAAGTTTGGCCGGCCGGCACTAAATGAGGGGATCACCAGAATGTTGACACCTGTCCCCCACTCAACCTTATCTCCTACAAAAGATCCCAGCTTCGTAGTTTTTCTCATTTTCACACTGATTTGCTCCAATGGAAGAGTTTCTTGCTCAAAATCTCACAGCTTGGATTGCTAGCTTGGATGGCTCGGAAAAGGTGAATTTCCGGGGTTTCGGCATAAATGCACTATTCACTCTGGGCCGCACCCCATTGCACCTCCCGTTTCTTCATGCCGCGGCAAGGTTCTGGAATCCGGTGACGCATGTCTTTAGCTTCGCCGGGCAAGAGATATGTCCTACCTTTGAAGATTTCCGAGCCTTAATGGAGTCCGAGCGCGAGGAGGAGCTCCTGTCCCAACTTAATTTTGGTCATGCCCAATCCTTAGGGCGCATGTGCGGACTCAGCATGCGTGACGCTCGGTCCCTAATTTGTGACGGGGTGCTGGACATTCCGAGTTTGGCCAATCGATTTTCTGATGCTGGTGATCGCAAAAACCATCACTTCCGGCGACACGCCCTCTGTTTGTGCATGCTATCCCATTTTTTATTTGTCTCAGGCTCTGGAGGGGCTAGTGTCCGGCTGATCGAGGTTGCCCAAGGCTTGAGGGAGGGCAAGAGTTGTATTGCTATGACTCTGGCCGAAATATTAATGGGCTTAGACGCCTTTTATCGCCATGAGACGACCAGATTAGCAGGGAGTCCACTACTACTACAGGTAATGTTTCCCACCCAATCTCGCATTTATGTTTTGCTTACATCACTCGGCCCTCAAGCTCGGTCTTTTCTCACAAAACCCCATCCTCACTTTTCTCTCATCGTACATCTCTCTATTCTTTACTCTCTCATTTTTCATCCATTCCCAGGTATGGTTGATGGACAAACTGCAGGTTGTGGACTCTTGCCCAGCATATTCAGCTCGCGGCTACTTCTTCTGGCACCGTCTAGTCAATGCCTTGGATGAGGGATGGTGGTTCGCTTGGATGTGCTATTTGTCCGCAGACCGTATTGCTTGGCGGTGCCCTTGGCTGAACCTTCCGGCAATGAGTTACAACATGCCCCGGCAGACTGGGATTCAATTGGTTGGTCTCACTCACTGTGTATTCTATTTCCCATTTCGGATTCGACGCCAATTTGGCCATGATCAGACCTGCCCGCCAGAGGGGATAGAGTATCCTGCTGCATTCCCAGCCCGAGGCGCACAGCTTGCTTGGCAGGCCACCGCATGGAGGATGAGAGAACTCCTGGCCCCCGCTTCTACTTTCAGTTGCACTTTGTCTGACGAGTGCGTGGATTGGCTCAACGAAGAAGCACAGATTGGGCCTATCTTGGCATCAGAGGCCTTGACCAGCTCTGGGAGGGGGCGTAGGAACACCTGACTTGACTATGCCCCAGATTTATTGCTTTATTAGTACTTTCAAGTTTTTCTTTATGAATGTCATAAAAAGCAACTTCAATTGTATGCAAGAGCAGGAGAACTCTGTTTCGAAATCAATGAAATTGAAAGTTGTGGTACTGAAAATTTTCCGTTTTTGGTCCAAAAATGGTCAAAGTTGTAAAAAGATTATTTGAACGAAATCGGCTTTATTAAAACTTCTCAAAAACATTTTTGATGTGGATCAGAACTGGACACGCCTGAGATCTGTCACTGAGATGCACAACCCCAGATCCTTGCAACTGGAAAGTTGCCCCTAGTTTGAAGAGCGCCGCAGCACTGCACAACAACGGAAAGTTGCCCCCTATTCTGAGTGGCACTGCACTGGAGATTCCAACGGATGCTGATAGACAAAGATGGCTGAGATAATCAAATGGACAAAGTTGATCGGGGAAGTGTTGTGGCTGAACTTCAGGATGAAGCTACCTACGTATCCCAAACATGGGAATCAAGCCTCACGTAGTTCCGGTTTAGGTTCGCACAAGTATTTTCACTCTCCTTTTGCGCTCTAACTTTTACCAAGGCCGCCCTTTACGGGTTTTCAGCCTTGCGAGCTCAGTTTTTATATTTTTTAATTTTTTGTGCTCTAACTTTTGCCTAGGTCGCCCTTTCGGGTTTTCGGCCTAGCGAGCCTCTCAAGGGTAGTATTTCTTCAACTTGTCCATGTTGATCGGTTGGGAGAATTCCAAGCCATCTAAGTCCATCAGAACCACAGCTCCACCTGACCAGATAGCTTTGATGATGTAGGGACCGGTCCAATTGGGTCTGAACTTGCCCCTTGGGTCGTGGATGGGAGCTCGGTTGTCCTTGAGCACCAAATCCCCTTCCTATAGATTCCTGGACTTAACTTTCTTGCTGCACACACACCCACTACATCATGAGATAGGGTTTATGGGAGTGCCTGCCTCCATCACTACCCATTATTCTTCTGCAAATCACACTTTCAAAACTTACCCACCATCAAAATCCTGAAAATCTTTTAGTGGCAATATTCCAACGATAGCAGTGGCAACTATTCGATTACGTACACTTCTCCGACAATGATAATGAGTGAAAGTTTTTCTGACAATCATAACTGCACAAGATGAGAGGAATACAATAATATAAGCTCAGATGAGGTTCATAATTTTGATGGTGTTTTTAACTCAAAGCAGATTGGCCTTGTAAGTTTCTTGAAAAATATGGCACGAATAATAAAAATTCTCCTGAACATATGATCGAATTTAGAAACATAAGCCCGAACATTGTTTATTTGTTTGGGATCAGATAACTGAACATTATTTTCTCATTGTAAAGTTATGAATAAGTATGTGGAGATGCAGTAGTCATCTAATAGAAGTATATAACTTAAAATTGACAATGTTAGAAAGGACCCCTAGGAGAAGAATCGTGCTTACAAGTACAGTGAGGTCATGGATGAGTGACAAAAAATCAACCAAAGAAGAATGAAAGTAGATTGTGTTGTGTGTGTGAAAAGAGGTAATAGGCAAAAAATAAATAAATAAAAAATAAAAAAAATTCTAGCAGATTGACAAAACTCATAATCAAGCAGAAAAAAAAAGCTTCTTAATCACCATGACAAGTGGTGAACAAATTTTCTTCCATCGGTTTTGGGAGGTTCTACCATCATGGGTTTTGTTAGGGTTTTGGGAGATAGGTTTCTTTGGGGTGTGGAGGTGTGCATTTGAATGGGCGTAGTATTTTCACATGGATAATTTTGGTATTATCTGCGGAAAGGAAATAAATTTTAAGGATTTTAGAATTTATAAGTAGTGGGTCGAAAGAAATCGATGGTCCAAAATAATTGATAGGGTGCTAATAGTGGCACTCGTCTTTACAGATAATAAATGTCAATTCCATTAAGTGATTGTGTTAAGGTTTTCTTAGCCTCAATGAAGAGGACTTTACTGTGTTGTGTTGAAAAGATGAACTAATGTTTTAACTCAAATTCGTAACAGAATGGGAGAGAGAGACTAGGAAAAAATTGCAATTGATTAATTGAGTAAACAATTATAAAATGTTACCTTTAATAAGAGCAATTTCAAAGTTTTAAACTGACTGAGTTATGAAATTATAAAGTTAATCTACTCTTATAAATTGTAAGTGCAATGCGTAAAAGTAAAGTGCTAAAATTTAAAAATAAATGAAATTAACAAAGACAAAGAGTCTAAATTTGGTCGGCGGTCCTTCTAAATCTTTGTTTTCATCTATTTATAGCCTTTTTGTTTTGTTTTGTTTTTGTTTTTTTATGCCTTTGAAGCAGTTAGGCTGCCATCTTTCACTATGATCTCCTTCTTTCTCACTACTTCCTAGGATCACAATCTTCTCCTTGTGCGTGTGTAACTGCTAACAATTGCTCTTTGTTAATAATTTCATCACGTGCCTCTCACATGTTGCTTATCATCTGTACCAGTTGAAAACTTTGATTCGCAGCTCACATGGGCACTTTCAAAGGTGTGACTCTTCATTGTCTCTTCAAATATCACATAATACTCTCTGCCACGTTTCATTTCGAATTGAGCGATTTAAATGTGGTGCCAACAATAGCCCCCGTATTGATGTAAACATAATGGTTACACTAATGGACATAACTTCTGGCATTTCACTTCTCCCATGATCACTGCTCCATAAATGTGGCCTCTATGATCAATGGCATCCACGATCTTTTTAGTTTGCACTCTTGGGCTCTCTATTTAATGAGGTTCGAATTGAAAATTAAAATTAGCTTCAAACCATTCATATTTTGAAATTTTGAAGATCTAGCTAATCTGAACATGAAAAAAAAATCTGATGATAAAGTTATGGAGGTTGATGTGAACACAACCAATTGTCCTGCATCTCTGGAATTTTCATCTCAAAGTTAAGCATGTGACTTCCCCTTATTTCATTATGCAACTAGAACATCTTGATATGCCTAAATCATTTCGCTTAGGTTGGGATGCACCTCATTCTTATCCTTTGATTGACACTACCCCTGGCCTTTTCCTTCTTCCACTGGCTGGGATGTACCTATTCTTCCTTCTTTGGCATCAACTGCCACTGGGTGGGATACTTGGGAACCACATGTAGCACCTACTGCTTGTTCCAAGATTCATCATCGTTTCTTAGAGCGAGTAGACCCTAGCACTATCCTATATAATAGTTGAAGTATGGTTATATATCCTTACCGGCCACCATTTGAGGATCTTAGGCCTGAAAATCGTTTTCTTTATTCTTTACATTTGTCCTCTACCCTCAACAAAAAGGTCTTTTCTGATGGATCCACATTGGGTTTCATTCCTATTCCTGATGAGGCCTCATTGGGATTAGATCCTATTATGTTGGCCAAACAAGCATAATTATTCCTCTTCAATTGGCTTAAATATGTCACAAAGGCACGATATCCTGTTGGATTTTGAACTAAACCTTCATTACCATTTCTTCCTTACCAACCCCAATGGATCTCAGAGCTTCGAATGGCCATCGAAAATTACACTTTGGTTAGTACCACAATGGGTTTGTCTTGCTACCAAGAGATATTTGTATGCTTGGTATGCTACATGATAACATGTTCATGTGATTAAGTGGGTATAGGATTAAGTTTCTAGGATGTTGATTGTGTCTATGAAAGTCTTAGAAGTCTCATTAGAAGAGCACTTGATCGATATTTATTCAATAGGAACTCTTGGAATGTTTGTTAAACAATAATATGCGTGTGATTATGTGACTAAGTACTTATGTGGAATCAATTTTCATGCTATCTATGCTTATAGGACGTGTGAGATTTCATTGTGGGCACATTTACTAGTGTACTACATAGCTTATGAGTCTTACTATGATTTAGAGATTGTTCGTTGAGGTAAGTAATTCACATTCTGATTATGGTTAATCTTGAAGCGCCTAGAGGTTGGAGTTATATTATTTTGAATACGCATGTCTTGGAGTCACTCTACCTTTTGAAATTCTATAGTAGGGGTGAGAGTTCTGGGTATATTGTTGCAAAGGTTCGGTGAGGAAGTATGAGATTTATGCCTCGTGTTGATGGGAGTAGTGTTTGTGCTTGTTTTTGCGTGTGTGTTCGGATTGATGTGAGTGGTGAATTTATCATTGACCTTATCAGTTTCCTCATAAGCGATGTAACGAGGTGTGACTTCTACTTAGGTGTGAATGTTATAATGTATAGGTTTGCAAATGAGAGTTGTAGAATTTGGTCTCAAGGAGTCCAACTCAGACTCAAAGGATGAGTGGGAGTAGTTGGAACTAGTGTGAATTGAAAGTTTCACTTTGTGAGAAGCAATTCAACAAGGGAATATAATTGTGCGAAAGGGGTGAATGGAAATTTTTGTTGGATAGAACTTTTAAAGTCATGATACGTGTTAGCATAGTTTTGAATTGGGTAACTAAGTACGGATTTGTTTTAATGTTGAGATGTATCAGTTATCGCATGATGGTAGAAGCACATGATTTATCATTGAAATTGTGTCCTTGGAGGGAGACTGTTCTCATTGGCTAGATTCTGAAGTTGATCTTGTTGGTTTAGTTTTAAGTTCATTGTTTTATTAGATGTGGGGAAGAATTTGTCGAAAGTGAGTCATTTTTAAAGATTTAGTGCCCGAATTTGATTGAGGATGTTTGATTTTCCTTTAATCTTGGGATTTCTCTTGTGCTTTTATTTTATCTTCTTGGGCATTGTTATGACATTTCTATTTCAATGTCAGTATCTTGTTGAGTTTGATTATAATATACTCATACGTTTTGCGACTTGCTTTGCTATTGCTGTTGGATTCGTTGTGGTTATGATTTTGAGATGGTTGTTGTTGAACTTTACCTTTTGAGGCGTTATTTAATTTCGGGGATGAAATTTCCTACAATGGAGAGGTTGTAACACTTGTGTTCTTTTAACCATTTGAAAGTATATTTAATTCCTTTATTTTCGTTATTAGAGTCTTTAGAGTTGTTGTATCTTGGTTTTGGAGGAGTACAATTTGATTTAGACTTGCTAGGATTATTTGTTCACATTTGGTTTCATCAGAAAGTTCATTGAGAACTTAGAATTTTTGTTCTGGTGTTGACTCTAGGCTCCTAGAGGGTCGACACCTACTATTCTCCCTTTGTTTCTTTTTGGTTCTGCTTATTGGTGTCGATACTGCCTTGTCTCTTTGTTCTTGGTGTTGATACTAGTTTTTTGGGTGAACACCAGGGCTTCTATAGCAATCCCGGTTGTCCCTTTACTGTTCAGTTGTATTCCGAACTCGGTTCCGTGGAGTTGGTAGTTGTATCTATGTTGTTGTCGTCCTTTAAATCAATTTGTTTGAGTTTTAGGA
The DNA here is from genome assembly GCF_004153795.1 of Camellia sinensis. Lineage (NCBI taxonomy): Eukaryota > Viridiplantae > Streptophyta > Magnoliopsida > Ericales > Theaceae > Camellia > Camellia sinensis. Next base: position 1,506,202 of record NW_021024562.1, read on the forward strand.
TGTGTTGGGCTTGGTTGTTACAGGTTGGTAGAGCTTTGGCTCCCATTGTTGTTGCCCAGTTTTTGAGTGGTCCGCTTGAGCGGGTCATTTTACACTCGAGCGGGGTTTACACCCTTCCAGCATTTCGAGTCCCTGCAAAACTTCTGCAGGTGTGTTTTCTATGCTCGAGCGGGTTTCTTGCGCTCGAGCGGGTTGCGCTCGAGCGGGCTTGTTGGCGCTCAAGCGGGTAATACCTCGTTGGTGAAAGTTCTAGGAGATGAAAATCTACGGTCGAGCGGACTGGTTTTTCGCGCTCGAGCGGGTGTGTTTTGTCTTTGTGTCTTGGCGCTCAAGCGGGATCAATTTTCTGTTCTTGGCGCTCGAGCATCTTGTTATCTGCTCGAGCGGGAATGTCGTATATCAGTTGGCAGCTGGGCATTTTAAAATCACTTTTTACATTCTCTCTTTCTCTCTCTCTAACTTTCTAAAAACACTTTTGAGAGCTTCTCTCTCTAGGATCTCCCTTCTCTCTAGGGTTTGATCTAGTTAAAGTGTCTCCCTATCCTCCGGCCTTTGTAAAAAATGTGTTGATCGTCAAGGGCTTCGTTTTGATCCGAGAATCGTGGTGTTTGGAGCATTTTCACTTTCTTCTCCTTCTCCGTTTGAGCTCTAACTTCGAGGTAGGGATATCCTACTCCTCTTTATGAGCTTTGTCTTTGAATTTTAGCATTTTAATATGTTGGGGGTTGTTGGGTAATTTTGAGAAAGTTTGGATCTTTGTGTAATTTTACAAAAGATGGGGTTTTATTTATAATTAAACCTATATGCATGTTTGGCATAGAGAAATGATATAGATGATGAACTATGGTTGAAAGTGGAACCTTGGGGTTGTTATGTTAATTATGGGAAAATGCCCTAATTACTTGGATAAATTAATTTGTATGATTAATTTTGAGAAATGAGGAATTGAATTGAGAGTATTCAAATTGAAAAGATTATGGGATTAATGGGTGTAGTTGGATTCATTTAATCGCTCACCCAGGTTGAATGTTGATAATATATCCATTTGGTGCATTTATTTCCTGTTTAGAAATAACTGCTTTGGGCTATCAGTAGAGGATAGCCTTGATTGTTGTAGACAATACATGATGATTAGGCAAACTAAAACTAATCGATTGAGTATGCTATCGAATATAGCGGTTGGAATAATACATCGACTTTATGTATTGATTTTTTATGTATATGATCTATGTTTATATACATTGTGTGTGTGGGAGGAGACAGGGGATGTACTCCACGGTTTAGGGGAAGATAGGGGATGGACCTCTAAGCCGGGTTGTGAGTGACATTGATGCAGCACTACAATGTGTGTCAAGTGTTGATTATGGAAGTGTTTAGATTGATTTGATATAGTACTAAAATCCATATCGTTATCAATTGTAAAGTATAGAAGTGTTTCTATGTCATGTTGATACAGCACCACAATGTGTATCATTCGTATAGTATGGGAGTGGCTTATGTGTTATTGATACAGCATCAAAATGTGTATCCACCATGAATTTCAAAAGTATTTTTAAGATGAGCCTTATTCTCATCAAGTTATTTGGCTAAGTTTTGAGCTTTGTTTCCAAACTCAAGGTTGAAAAAGAAATGAGAAATGAAGTGTAACATGGACTTAAATGTCATGAAACCGGAATGTGATATAAGTGAGTGTATCAGTGTTAACCATCTATCAACTGCTAATCTTTTAGTCATTGTTCATAGCTGGTTTAGCGTATTTCTACTAGGCGTTGGCTCACCCTTTATGGGACATTATTTTCAGGTACAGGTAGTATGCCACCTCCAAGGACATAGCTTGGATGATGATGAGAGTTGAAGACTCTTTTTGTTTATTTTGTTTGTATTACATGTATATCAAGCCAAGGGTTTATTTTATATAGAGTTAGCACTCTTCTTTTGTGTAACCAGGTGTTGACTTGGAAAGCTGTAAGCCAATAGGGCATTTGCTTTTATTGTTAACATGTAATACAGTTGTAAGAATTACTCTGATGAATAGAAATGGTTGGTTTCTTTTATATTAATGCATGTCTAAAGTGATGGGTTTCATGTATTACTTTGAGGGCGTTACAGCTTCTGTGTGTCGACACCTTGTTTGTTGCTAACTTAGTGTTTCAACACTACGTTTTAGTGTCAATCTTTTCCTGTTCAGTGTTGACACCTGTTGGGAATTTCAGGATATCTCAGCCACATTGTTGGCTTTTCTTTTTGGGATTCTTTTTGACTTTTCTAGGTTGACTTTAGGGCATATCACTTACTCTTGATCTAGTACCATAAATAGACCCAACCCACACTCACTTACCTCATTTTTCTTCTCTCTCTTCTTCTTTTTCTTCTCTCCACTTCGTGAGTCACCATTTAGTAGTCTCACATCACTATCAATCCCAATCCCCTCTCTATAACCCCAAACAAACGGGGCCTTTAACCTTTTGCTTTTTCATGTTAGAATTTCAAATCCACTCACTTAGAGGCATCATTTTACCTTGTTCCTTTAAGTAAAAGTGTAGAGCTTGTCGAGGGCTTCATTTTGATCAGAGCAAACCATAGCTTCTCTATCATCGACTTTTGAGATTTTCTTTATTTTTCCTCTTTTTCTTTGAGGTAGGGATTCTCTTCATATCTTGTATGCTCTTTAACTTTGATATGTGTTATTTTGTAAAGTAAATGATTTTGGAAAGCTAGGGTTTGACGTAAGTTATGTATCCGTGCACAAAAAGGGATTTCCTTTTGGGTTTTGCTTGTTGGTGAATAATTGTTCTTTTGGTTAACTTTGGACTTGGTTTTGGAAGAAAATGATATTTTTAGAAAGAAACCCCAAAATTTTCTATGAAAACCTAGTTTGATTTTGAAACTTTTGGAAAGAGGTTTGGTTGGAAAGATTTGTGAAATATTTGAAAACGATGAGTATTGATTATTCTTTTTGAAATATTGAGCTTGTTGGGAAAACTATATTACTTTTTGGGAAATTGGTTTTGAAATGTTGAAATTCATGAGACTTTTAGTGAGTGTATTTGTTGTTTATTTGGGAATCGTTAAGATTTTGGCAAAATCGTAGAGATTCCAGATTTGTATATCATTGTTGTTATGCTTTAAATTTTGAAATTTAGAGATAATTGTTTTGGCTATTGGTGAAGAATAACATTGTTGTGTGTTAGAAATTGCATATGGTTTAAGCGATTAAACTGTTTACAAATCATGCATCTCATGGAATCATATCATGAATTTCTGAACTTCATACATCATGTTTTGGAAATGATTTCGATTTGAGAAATGGGAAATAAGATGGTGAATCTGTATAGGGGGTGTGGTTGTGGTTAATTACTCGTGTGGTCGGATGCCTTCCTTCCGGTTAGGAGTCAGTAAACTCGCTTTGGTAGTGCTTGAGAGCCTATTTGCAGATACTAGCCTTGGAAATTTATAGCATTGTATTTACTATCTTGGTTTATGATTCAAAAGAAGTGTTTGGGATTTGATTTTGGAACTATTGCATGACATTATTTTAAAAGGATAAAAACTCATATTTTTGGACATGGCATTTAATATGCATTCATCATATGGCATTGTTAACTATCATACATTTCATTAATTTATCTGTACTGGGCTTTATGCTCATGTCTCCAAAAAGGTGACAGCTTGGGAGGACCTTGAAACTAAATGCACGTTTTGTTATTTGGTTTCTTTTTATAGCCTTGGGCTTTTGTGTATTGGGCTTATGTCCCACTTTTGTTGTAATCGGGTAAGGTATTGAAATTGTAGCCTTTAAGGCATTAATTTGTGTTGATTTAGCTATTGTCTTCTTTTTGTTCACTTGCTTTGGAACTCATGTTTATAATTATTAAGCTTCTGCATGTTTCATGAGAATTATAGAGAGTAGTTCAACATCTATATTTTTAGGGCGTTACAACAGTTCCGTTAATTGTTGTACATATTATCTTTAACAAGAGATGTGGAGTAAATAGAAACAACTTCATGCCTTTGCTAGCTTTTATTTAATTGCTTTGGTAGTAAGGTTTTTGTTGATGTAAAAGGACATTTATTATTATTGTATGGATAAAGAGTAGACATTTATTATTATTGCAGGCAAAAGAACGACATCGTGGAGAAGAAGGTTGTTGGGCCATTTAGAAGGGTCTTTTATAATAATCCCTCTATTTGGTTTCAATTTTCATAATTCAATTTTCAAAAAATTTTATTTTTTGGTTTTTCGTATTTTTTAATTTTTTATAGAATTTTTTTAATATTTTAAGCAAATTTTTTAATTTTAGACACACCTAACATAAATACACTTAAAAAATATAATATTTTTGAAAAAAAAAAATCTTTAAAAAATTCACTAAATACCAAAAATTAAAAAATATATATATGAAAATTCAATACATGTTTTGTATTTTTGTGTATTTATCAATTTTTTAAAATATTTTTTCATAAATATTTTACTATTTAGATACATCTAAATAAGGTGCATTTAAAAAGATAAAAAAAATTTCTTAAAATTTTAAAAATATTTACTAAAAATAAAAAAACACGAAAAACAAAAAAACTCAATCTCTAAAAGACTGAATTCAGAAAACTGAAACCAAACACACTGAATAATTTTACAAATTAACTTATTCTATATGAAATATTCACTCAAATAAATTGTTTTTATCATATTACTTTAGTAGGTTTTGTTTCAGATGTCAAAGATAGAATTTTATCACATCTACAAGTGAAAATTATATATTTTAAATTTGTTTAACTTTTGCCTAATTGATCATGTTATCCTTGCATTGTGACTGCTCCTCTCTCCCATTGATTGCAAGATTTATTAATGCATACTCGTATCTTTTCCATATGTTTTCTGTTGAGGATTAGGAATCCCGCCCAAGACCTTATAGAAATCATACCAAGCAGAAACACAGACCCACACTTAAGGAGATATCGTATTTAACGTGGTTCGACAACAAAGCCTACGTCCACGGGAGAGTAACCGGTTATCACTATAACAATAGAGAGATTACAGAAAGATTACAATAGAGGAGGGGCTCACACTCTCCTCACTCACCCACGCACCTATCTCCCTCGCTCACACTGAGAGAGACAGTTTTTTCTACCTCACATCTCTCACTCTCTCTTGGTTTGCTCTCTTAGTTCTCTGTATCCTTCAACTCTTCCCTCAACCTCTATTTATACACATTAAGAGGGATATTCTGATTGGTCACCACCTACCCCTTCCACTAGCTAGTGGGGTAGGTAGAGTGAGAGAACCACCTTCAAGCCAATGGAGGAAATGGGTTCTCCATTGGAGCTCCTCACATGGGGTGAAATATGATATATCCAACAAATCACCCCCTCAACCCATGTGAGGTGATCCACTGCACACAGTGCTGCTAATCTTGTCACGCCCAAAAAACCAACAGAATCTTCTTCTTCTCATTGAGTCGTTGCATGCCCTGAAACTAGAGATAATACACCAGAGATACAAGAGGAGGAGGGAATCCTACATCCTCAACTCAACTCACACCACTTTCTGATTTGGAGAGAGCCTCTGTTCCTATCTCCCACAGATCTCTTCCACGTTTCCTGTCTCGGATGTCTTCACCTGCTATGCTTGAACTTGCGTAACCAAGATATCCGACACCCCCTGATTGGATGTCCTGCACCCCCTAATTGAGATGCCCAGCACCCCCTGCCTGGGATGCCTTGCACTCCTTTGAGTGCTATGTGACACTACAGCTCTTTCTTCAAATGCCACTATCCTAGCATGTATCTCCTTGCATGGCCAAAACTGGAGCAATAGAAAACTCTTCGTTTGCCTGGTTAACGTTCGTAGTTTTCTTTGCTCGGAGTTTCCCTTGAACTATCATCATTTGCCCTCTGCACTCCTGAACAACTTCCCAAGGTTTCCACACACTTGTTGTTCATGCCTTTTGCAATCCCTAATCTCTAGTTCAGCGATACACGTTACCTGCGTATCTATCACTTGTACTACTAGATGATGGTTGACAGTAGGTTTTTCTTCCAAAGCAACTTCAACAGATCTATACAAGTCACCAACTATACAACACCTAGCATAGTACCTATACTTCTTGAGTGCTCATCGTGGCTTCATCTCTCCTCCTGCGTTCGAGCTCTCCTGACAGATCCGTAACTACTCTGTTTCATTAAGAGGTGCGTTCGCCACAGAACCAAAAACCCGATACCATAACCCAGGTATCCAACCATTCAGTCAAAACTAAATGCCATCTGCTGTACAAAACACAAGTGCTTTTTCAAAAACAGTAGATTTCATTGCTCAAAATCACATTGAGCCAATGCAAAGAACATGCAGAACCAATCGAGCTAGCTCTTCAATTTTCTGCAACTAAGGCTCTACCATAGTGCCATGTTCCGATTTCCATAGGCGCCAAGCAAGTTGTCATTGACAACTCCAAACAAAACATGGTGAGCAACCCGCTTGAACCAGTGCTGAGGAGACTAAACAAGAGAGGCTTCAAATTCTCCGTCAAAGTAACTTCAAAAGCGGTACCAAAAACATCATGTCCGATCAACCATCGAACACAATACTGCTCTCTTCAAGCTCGAATTAATCAAGAGAGCCAAGCTAGTTCTCCGAGAACTGAGGCAAGTTCTCCACCAAACAAAACTGGACTGTGGATGCAGTTAGGCTCTAACTAGCTCAGAAGTATCGGAACAAACTTCAAATGAACTTACAAAATACCAAGAGCCAAAAAAGTTCTGAAGTATCGAGCAAACTCCAGATTCCTCCAACTGCAATTCCAACCGAAAAACACAAGATGATGCACCATCTTTACAGTTGCCAAAAAACCACCCAAAGGCGCATGCACCGTAAATGCACAACTCCAACAGTCCCTGCTGACTCCACCGAGTCTGCAAACGATCTATCCCCTCCAAATCCAATGGTAGATTAAGGGATAGATCCCAACACATGCGATTCACAAAATCACCATCTTCACGTTTCTCCGTAACAATCTCTTTCAATCTTCAATGAACACCAACGGTCTTACCGCTTCCACAGAAGCAAACACCCGGAGTCTAAATCGTCACCTAGACTACCAATAGCTGATGTCTTCGAATACGGAACAGATTGCGAAATGAAAATCCACAAGAAGAAGAAACAATCAAGTCTCACAAACCGGAGACACCCCTGGATCTAATCAGACACGCTCATAGATTCCAACTGTGATAATGAATCTCAATAAACCACGACTCTGAAAATCGCTAGTAATCCATGAAAGACCGCCAACAACAATGCCTCCAATAGACACTGAACAAAAACGCCAAAGCTCCACCAAGATCTAAAGTAGATTGTCACACCTTCTTTAAATCGACAAATGCGGAAACCAAGGCTTCACCAGATGCGAGTCTTCCAACAACGATCCATGAAGGATCTCCAACACCTCCACAGTGGCCAATGCCAATAAAGTACTACTATTTGGACTTATTACATATGCCAAATCTCCGTAGTACACTCTGCCAATGCTTGTTCTCTCTATCCCCAATCGAAAAACCCAATGAACTCTGAAGTTCTGTAACTAACCTAAGAGTCTCCAAATGAACTGATAACTTCTGCAACTGACTCTGAAGGGTCTTCAATTGGCTTCCAATTGGCTTCAACTGGGTGAATAAAATTTTTTACCCCCATCGCCCACGTGGATCATAAAACACCGTTGTACAAATATGCCTCCATTCCATCGAGCATCCGGAGTGAATCTACACCTCCTACTTGGAATGTCTTCAACCGTCACACATCATCCTGTATGGCTTGCACCTCTATCATCAGGAATGCTTATAATTTCCTTGTTGAGATGACTCCACCCAAACTCTCTAGGTGCTCATCGCGACTTCACTGCCATGAACCAAATTCAGGACAAAGAAAAAGATCCGCCTCTCATTGGGTGTGCACTGCAGCGTCTTATCCCTTTCAGTTTCTCTATCTGGAGCTTTCTTCTGTGAACTAGTTGTTACTGCCAGGCCAAAATCCGGCACACTGCACCTTTGTATGACTCTGTTGTGTACTCTTGTACTGTTGTACGCCTGCACCTTGTATGACATTCCTGTGTACTCATTTATGCTATTGTGGCTACGTGCTCCTACACCTTATGTGTACACTACTGCAGCTGTTGCCCTTCCACGTTCACATACTACCAGTACTTCTTGTATTATGTTTGACAATAGCTTCAACTGCCACAACATCCTCCTGAGCCTGTACTGGTTGCCAATCATATGTTTCCTGATGAAATGGTCTTCTTCTGATTGAACCAGATCTCTCGATTACCTAAACTCAACAACTAGGAAAGTTCCCAAGAAAGACTGGTAGGGTCACAACCTATGATAACCCTGTTCCATATTATACTAATTGGTCCTTATTATGAATGTGATTATATGTTTGATATGATTTTGTGTGCCCTTTATGTGAAAATATGTGGTTTTGAATCTCTATCTATTCACCGTAGGAATATCTGTTTGATTATCTGCTTTGAAAATTAAATTGAAGGCCTTATCGGCCACGAAACCCAAAATTGATTACGCCATTGTGATTAGCGTAATTTTTAGAGCCTACGGTGAAATTTAATTGAAAATTGATTTGGATCGAATTAAATAGATTAAATTAATGACTTAGTGCTCAAATATGCAATGTTGATAATTATAATTAAGGGAAATTGTATATGAAGGGGCATTAGGCACTCAACCTCTCTCTCCTCATACATTTTGGCCGGAATTATCCTAAGAAAAGAGAGAGAGGGTCGGCTCGAGAGAAAGCAAGAGAAGAATTGTGCAATTTTGGTTTAAGGCTTGGAAATTTGAAGTTAAACTCCAAGAACTTGAGTGTTTAAAGCTCCTAGGTGAGTAATCAACCCCTAATTCATAAGTTTAATGTTGTAATTTTGTAAATTTCAAGTTGATTGATGATCAAGAACATAAAATGGGTTGGTCTTGAAGAATTGGAAGTCATAGAACACATGTATGAAGGAGATTGCCATGAATTTTCACGTTTGAGCATAAAGTGTGCAATCCATGTTGAATTTTCATTGAAGTCCATGTATTTGATCATCTTTTCACCAACTAAATTGAGAATCTTGTGTATATCCCACATGCAAGTACAAATCATGGAGGTGTGAGCCTTGAATGTTTGAATTTAGTATGTTGGTGATGAGTTTGGGACAATTTGAGTCGTGCATGTAATTGATTCACGAATTGGGCTTCATAATGTAATGAATTTGGTGTTGGATCATGTTAGTACATGTATATGTGAAGTTTGAGCCATAATATGCAAGAATGTGCAAGATGTGTTGATTTGAATGTTGAATTTGAGCTTAAGAACAATTCTGGATTTTCCAGAATTTATGATGTCCGCTCGAGCGTGGGAACCACTGCTCGAGCGGGAAATACGAGCTCCCAGTATATTTTGCAGACATGATGTTCGCTCGAGCGGGGAGCTATGTAGGATAACCTTCCGCTCGAGCGTCCGAGTTCGCGCTCGAGCGTAGAAATGATGTAACCAGTTCTTTTGCAGACCTCATGGGCCCGCTCGAGCGGGGACCCCTGTTTTTGAATTTTTGTAAATGCGTTATATGTTTCGTTTTCCATTCTCTTTCACTTATGAGCACTCTTAGGCATGCATTGAGCATTGTAAATGAGTTAAAAGGAAAAGAATGAAGCCTAAAGAGGAATATGTGAATTAAGAACGGATTGAATTGTTTGTGACCCTTTGTGTTCATGGAATGTGTAGGGTCGAGCTCCAGGGCAAATCGTCCAGCCGATCACTGTGAGTAATATCTTAACAAGGATATCTAAAATATGCTATTTGTCCAATTGCTCATCTTCCTATAAGTCTGTCGATTTGAATTGTGGACAAATGTTTGCTATGTCAAAATAATGAAAGTCTGAATGGGGCGGAGGCCAGTTTGACATGAATGAAAGTCTGGATAGGCCAGAGGCCAGTTTGACATGAATGAAAGTCTGAATGGACCAGAGGCCAGTTTGACATGAAAGTCTGAATGGGCCAAAGGCCAGTTTGACACGAAAGTATGAATGGGCCACAAGCCAGTTTGGTATGAAAGTATGAATGGGCCACAGGCTAGTTTGATATGAAAGTATAAATGGGCTGTAGGCCAGTTTGATATGAAAGTCTGAATAGACCAAAGGCCAGTTTGACACGAAAGTCTGAATGGGCCAAAGGCTAGTTTGACAAAAAAGAATGAATGGGCCGTAGGCCAGTTTGACATGAATGAAAGATAGATGGGCCAAAGGCCAGTTTGGCATGAATAGATTGGGCCCAAGGCCGTCCGATGTGTTTGGAACCGTAGTTACTTGACTTATATATGTATGTATGTATGTATTAGATAGAAATACGAATTGGGCCCAAGGCCGTCTGACGTATATTATTCCAATGTATTTTCTTTATTTGATATTATTCACTAGGCTTTCGCTCACGCTCATTCATGTGTCTGTAGGTGAGCCAAGGGAGGTCCAAACCCAGCCTCAGTGAAGTTTGTGTGGAACAACCAAGGTTTTGAGGAGTCAGCCCTTACGTCTCATGCACGAGACTCGTCTTCGCCCTTTTGCTATCTTGTTTTATTTTGTCATGTTAGCAAGGACTTTGGATATGTTTGTATATAGTTTTGATTGTGACTTAGACTTGAATGATCCTGTATGTACAGAACTTTACGTTACTGTATTTTCTGATGTGAGTTATTAATATGTATATGCATGGTTTGTTATGATGTGCCATGTAAGCACAACTCTATGGACAAAGTTTTAAATTTTGCTTCCGTTTGGCCCCTTTACTCTGATGAGTTATGTCTGGTTTGGTTTGAGGCCGTAGGTAATCCCTTGATTACTGGCCAGTTACGTCCTTAACCCATAGAGGCGGGTTCGGGTCGTAACAGAGCGGTATTAGAGCACGAGTTAATAACTCACACACTTGTCCAAAAGAGCAATAAGCGTCTAGAAAAGATCTAGGATGCATTTATGTGCTAAGTATGAATTTGAAAACATCTGGAATACGCTTAAATGTTTTGATATGAACGATTATGTATTATTAGTTGTGATTTGCTTGCATTGCAAATTGCTTGAATATGTATGTTCTTTAGTATATGCATACCTGTGAATCTTTTGTAAAAAGTATAATGCAAGTTTAATTAGATGGTGAGAACAAGAGGTGATGAGATAGAGGAGTCCTCTACTGCCAGAATGGATAAGATGAAAAGATTGATTCAGGAAACGGCAGAAACATTGAGGCAACAACAAGAATGGCAACAACAATGGCAGCAACCACATCCTCCACTTCCACCTCCGGCACCTCCTGTTAGATAACCAGAATGATGACCGAATAATAGCTCTTACCAAAGAGTTTAAGAAAACGAAACCACCACAGTTTCACGGGAGATTAGATCTGTTGAAAGCCGAAGCGTGGGTCCTCGGCATTGAAAAGCTATTTGAGGTGTTCCCTTATTTAGAGACACAGAAAGTGCTTCTAGCCACCTTTATGCTAGAAGACGAAGCAAGAAGATGGTGGATGTTAATGCGTGAGAATCACAAAGATGTTGACTGGACCAAATTTCTGGAAATTTTCTATGATAAGTACTTCCCGCAATGTGTCCGGGACAGGAAAGTATCAGAGTTCATGGAACTTAGGCAAGACAGCATGACTGTAGCCGAGTATGATGCCAAATTTACTGAATTGGCCAGGTTTGCACCACATGTGATTGACACTGATTATAAGAAGGCGATGCATTTTGAAGGTGGGCTTCGAAGCGACATTTTAGAAAGGGTGAATGTCTTGAACCTGGAAACCTATATTGGGGTGCTAGATCAGGCCATAATATCAGAAGCTAACATAGCTAGACAGACTAAGTCAACGACAGACTGGAAAGGCAGCAAAAGGCAAAACTTCTTTTCAAAGAAGAAATTTTTGAAAAAGCAAAACACGGGCTCCTCAAGTACTTCGAATTCTTCCCGAGATACATCTCTTATGTGCAACATTTGTAGTAAAAGGCACCATGGGGTTTGTTACCGTGTGTCGGGAGCCTATTTTAAATGTGAAAAACAAGGGCACATGGCCCGAGATTGTAATCAGAACAGTGGGAAGATAGCTGCTAGTTCCACTGCATCGATCCCAAATCCGGGAAATACTATGAGATCTACTACCACCGGGGATACTGTGAGGCAAGGGAGAGTTTTTGCGCTTGTTCTGGGCGATACACGGAATGCCAACGCAGTTGTCTCACTATTTCTATATGTAATCAGGATGCTTTTGTGTTAATTGACTCCGGATCTACACACTCTTTCGTAACATGTGCATTTGCATCTAGATTGAGTAGACCTCTAGAATTATTGTCATATATGCTATGTGTATCTGCTCCATCCGGGGAATCTGTATTATGTGAATCTGTATATCTTTTTGTGAACATGCGTGTTGGGAATGCCATTCTATATGTGGATTTGTTGCCCTTGAACTTTAGGCACTTTGATGTAATTTTGGGCATGAATTGGTTAACTCAATATTGTGCCACCATTGATTGTGTGACAAAACAGGTTGTGTTTAGACCACCAGAACAAGAAGAAATGGTGTTTGTGGGAAACAGGGTAGTGCCTCCACCTTACTTAATATCTGCAATGAAGGCATGTAAACTGATCAGGAAAGGGTGCCAGGGTTATTTGTGTTATGTGTTGTCTGAACAATCTGTAAATGTTGAATTGAATAGTATCTCCATTGTTAGAGAATTTCCAGATGTGTTTCCGAATGAACTACTAGGGGAATTAGTGGACAGGGAGATAAAGTTTACAATCGAGACTATGCCAGGTACCCAACCTATCTCTAAAACTCCCTACGGAATGGCTGCTACTGAAATGAAAGAATTGAAAGAACAGTTGCAAGACCTGCTTAACAAAGGGTTTATTTGACCTAGCACTTCGCCATGGGGTGCACCTATATTGTTTGTGAAAAAGAAAGATGGAACCCTATGTTTGTGTGTTGACTATCGACAACTGAACAAGGTAACCATAAAGAATAAATATCCCTTACCCCGTATTGACGACCTGTTTGACCAGTTACAGGGATCACAAGTGTTTTCCAAAATTGATTTGAGATCCGAGTACCACCAGTTGAAGGTAAAGGCAGAAGATGTTGAGAAAATCGCATTCAGAACGAAGTATGGTCATTTTGAATTTCTTGTTATGCCATTTGGGGTAACTAATGCTCTAGCAGCGTTTATGGACTTAATGAACCGAATTTTTAAAACCTACCATGACGAATTTGTTGTGGTTTTTATTGATGACATTTTGATATACCCCAAGAATAGACTTGAACATGAACATCATTTGAGAACTGTCCTGCAAGTACTTAGGGAAAAGAAATTATTTGCTAAACTAAAGAAATGTGAGTTTTGGTTGGATGAAGTTATCTTTTTAGGGCATGTGATTAACAAGGAAGGAGTTTCAGTGGACCCACAGAAAATAGAGGCAATTGTGAATTGGCCTACACCGACTAATATGACAGAAGTCCACAGTTTCATGGGCTTAGCTGGGTACTACAGGAGATTTGTGAAGGATTTCTCGAAAATAGCTGTACCTCTTACCCAGTTGACACGCAAGGGGCAATCATTTGAATGGAATGACGAAAGAGAATCTGCCTTTCATGAACTGAAAATGAGACTGACCACTGCACCAGTATTGATATTGCCCACAGGTATAGAAAACTTTGTAATTTTCAGTGATGCATCTTATAAAGGTTTGGGTTATGTACTAATGCAGAACGGAAGGGTAATTGCTTATGCCTCCCGACAATTGAGACCACATGAGAAAAACTACCCAACACATGATTTAGAATTGGCCGCAATTGTTTTTGCTTTGAAAATCTGGCACACTATTTGTATGGGACAAAGTGTGAAGTCTACACGGATCACAAAAGTCTGAAATACTTCTTTACGCAGAAGGAGTTGAACATGCGACAGAGGAGATGGCTTGAACTAATAAAAGACTATGATCTTGAGATTTAGTACCACCCCGGGAAAGCTGATACAGTTGCTGATTCCTTGAGCAAAAAATTGACGGGGAGTATGGCTTGTTTGCTTACTGAACAGAAGGAAATCTTGCAAGATTTTGAGAAGTCTGAAATCGAAATGGTATTGAGTGAATAGGGCGGATTAATAACCGCTATTTCAACCGAACCGGCGATCATTGATGAAATTAAATAGAAACAAAAAGAGGATGAATTCCTCAAGAAAGTGAATGATGAATTTGAGACAAGTCCGAAAGTAGAGTTTAGCATTGAAAATGAAATGTTGAGATTTCGGAACCGAATGTGTGTCCCAGATATTCCGAAATTAAAGAAAAGAGTTTTGGATGAAGCCCATAAATCGGTGTTTGCTATGTATCTAGGTAACAATAAAATGTATCGAGATTTGAAGCAAAGTTATTGGTGGCCTAAGATGAAGAAAGAGATTGCAGAATATGTGTCCAAATGTCTTCAATGTCAGCAAGTTAAAGCTGAACATCAGAAACCGAGCGGAATACTTCAACCCCTCCTTATTCCTAAATGGAAGTGGGAACATGTGACTATGGATTTTGTTGTTGGCCTACCTCGGACTCCTCGAGGTATGGATTCTATTTGGGTGGTAGTTGATAGACTGACTAAATCTACACATTTTCTACCTGTTAAAACTACATTTAATGTTTATAGATTGGCTACAATATATGTTGATGAGATTGTCCGTTTACACGGAGTTCCGGTATCTATTGTGTCGGATAGAGATCTGAAATTTGTATCAAGATTGTGGAAAAGTTTACAGGAAGCTATGGGGATAGAACTGAGATTTAGTATTGCATTCCATCCACAGACTGATGGGCAATCAGAACGGACCATACAGACATTAGAAGATATGCTGAGAATGTGTGCCTTAGATTTTTAGGAGAATTGGGAAGACTATTTGCCACTAACAGAGTTTGCATACAATAACAGCTTCCACTCTAGCATCAGCATGGCACCATACGAGGCTTTGTATGGTAGAAGGTGTATATCACCAATTTGTTGGACAGAGGTCATGGATAGAGCTTTAGTTGGGCCTGAAATTGTGCAAGACACTTCTAAGAAGATTAAAACTATTCAACAGAGGCTCAAAATAGCTCAGGACCGACAAAAGAATTATGCAGATGTTCGGAGAAGACCTCTTGAGTATGAGGTTGGTGACCATGTGTTTATTCGTGTGTCACTGATGAAGGGCCAAGTCAGATTTGGAAAGAAGGGCAAGTTGTCGCCCCATTACATTGGGCCGTTTCAAATTCTGGAAAGGCTTGGTCCAGTTGCCTATAGAGTTGCTTTGCCGCTGGGATTCGAACAAATCCATAATGTGTTTCATGTGTCGATGTTAAGGGGTTATCTTCGAGACCCGTTTCATGTGATTGATTATCACTGGCAGCTCTTGATGAAAATATGGAGTACGCCGAATGGCCGGAACGAATCGTCGACTGGCAAGTGAAACAATTGAGAAGCAAGTCCTTCCCAATGGTGAAAGTGGAATGGAAAGAACACTATGGGACGGATGCCACGTGGGAAAAAGAGGATGAAATGTGACTACGCTATCCACATTTGTTTCCTGACGAAGGTAAAATAAGTTTGGAGGACCAAACTTCCTAAATGGGGGAAGACTATGATAACCTTCTTCCATATTATGCTAATTGGTCCTTATTATGAATGTGATTATGTGTTTGATATGATTTTGTGTGCCCTTTATGTGAAAATATGTGGTTTTGAATCTCTATTTGTTCACCGTAGGAATATCTGTTTGATTATCTGCTTTGGAAATTAAATTGAAGGCCTTATCGGCTACGAAACCCGAAATTGATTACGCCAATGTGATTAGCGTAATTTTTAGAGCCTATGGTGAAATTTAATTGAAAATTGATTTGGATCGAATTAAATAGATTAAATTAATGACTTAGTGCTCAAATATGTAATGTTGATAATTGTAATTAAGGGAAATTGTATATAAAGGGGCATTAGGCACTCAACCTCTCTCTCCTCATACATTTTGGCTGGAATTATCCTAAGAAAAGAGAGAGAGGGTTGGCTCGAGAGAAAGCAAGAGAAGAATTGTGCAATGTTGGCTCAAGGCTTGGAAATTTGAAGTTAAACTCCAAGAACTTGAGTGTTTAAAGCTCCTAGGTGAGTAATCAACCCCTAATTCATAAGTTTAATGTTGTAATTTTGTGAATTTAAAGTTGATTGATGATCAAGAACATAAAATGGGTTGGTCTTGAAGAATTAGAAGTCATAGAACACATGCATGAAGGAGATTGCCATGAATTTTCATGTTTGAGGATAAAGTGTGCAATCCATGTTGAATTTTGATTGAAGTCCATGTATTTGATCATCTCTTCACCAACTAAATTGAGAATATTGTGTATATCCCACATGCAAGTACAAATCATGGAGGTGTGAGCCTTGAATGTTTGAATTTAATATGTTGGTGATGAGTTTGGGACAATTTGATTCACGCATGTAATTGATTCACGAAATTGGGCTTCATAATGTAATGAATTTGGTGTTGGATCATGTTAGTACATGTATATGTGAAGTTTGGGCCATAATATGCAAGAATGTGCAAGATGTATTGATTTGAATGTTGAATTTGAGCTCAAGAACAATTCTGGATTTTTCAGAATTTATGATGTCCGCTCGAGCGTGGGAACCGCAGCTCGAGCGGGAAATATGAGCTCCCAGTATATTTTTGCAGACATGATGTCCGCTCGAGTGGGAAAGTTCACGCTCGAGCAGGGAGCTATGTAGGATGACCTTCCGCTCAAGCGTCCGAGTGCGCGCTCGAGCGTAGAAATGATGTAACCAGTACTTTTGCAGACCTCATGGGTCTGCTCGAGCGGGGAAGTCCACGCTCAAGCAGGGACCCTTGTTTTTGAATTTTTGTAAATGTGTTCTGCATTTCGTTTTCCGTTCTCTTTCACTTCTGAGCACTCTTAGGCATCCATTGAGAATTGTAAATGAGTTAAAAGGAAAAGAATGAAGCCTAAAGAGGAATATGTGAATTAAGAACGGATTGAATTGTTTGTGACCCTTTGTGTTCATGGAATGTGTAGGGTCGAGCTCCAGGGCAAATTGTTCAGCCAATCACTGTGAGTAATATCTTAACAAGGATATTTGAAATATGCTATTTGTCCAGTTTCTCATCTTCCTATAAGTTTGTCAATTTGAATTGTGGACAAATGTTTGCTATATCGAAAGAATGAAAGTTTGAATGGGCTAGAGGCCAGTTTGACAAGAATGAAAGTCTGATTAGGCCAGAGGCCAGTTTGACATGAATGAAAGTCTGAATGGGCCAGAGGCCAATTTGACATGAAAGTCTGAATGGGCCAAAGGCCAGTTTGGTATGAAAGTATGAATGGTCCACAGGCCAGTTTGGTATGAAAGAATGAATGGTCCACATGCCAGTTTGATATAAAAGTCTGAATATGCCAAAGGCCAGATTGACACGAAAGTCTGAATGGGCCAAAGGCCAGTTTGACATGAAAGTCTGAATGGGCCAAAGGCCAATTTGACAAGAAAGAATGAATGGGTTGCAGGCCAGTTTGACATGAATGAAAGATAAATGGGCCAAAGGCCAGTTTGGCATGAATAGTTTAGGCCTGAGGCCGTCCGATGTGTTTGGAACCGTAGTTACTTGACTTACATATGTATGTATGTATGTATTAGATAGAAATACGAATTGGGCCCAAGGTCGTCTGACGTATATTGTTCCAATGTATTTTCTTTATTTGATATTATTCACTGGGCTTTCGCTCACGCTCATTCATGTGTCTGTAGGTGAGCCAAGGGAGGTCCAAACCCAGCCTCAGTGAAGTTTGTGTGGAACAACCAAGGTTTTGAGGAGTCAGCCCTTACGTCTCACGCACGAGACTCGTCTTCGCCCTTTTAATATCTTGTTTTATTTTGTCATGTTGGCAAGGACTTTGGATATGTTTGTGTATAGTTTTGATTGGCTGACTTAGACTTGAATGATCCTGTATGTACAAAACTTTATGTTATTGTATTTTTTGATGTGAGTTATTAATATGTATATGCATGGTTTGTTACGATGTGCCATGTAAGCACAGCTCTATGGACAAAGTTTTAAATTTTGCTTCCGTTTGGCCCCTTTACTCTGATGACTTATGTCTGGTTTGGTTTGAGGCCGTAGGTAATCCCTTGATTACTGGCCGGTTACGTCCTTAACCCATAGGGGCGGGATCAGGTCGTGACACAACCGGTCCTACTCAAGAACTAGTCTCCTTAAATAGTGTCTTTTTGACAGAACTTTCCTAGACATTGTTGATCTTGAGATAATCATGTGCAATTCTCCTGATCGCCCTTGACCAATCCTGATCTCACTCGATTCGCTATTTGATCAAGAATGATCTCCTTTGGTCTCCAATGATCTATCTCGATTTATATTTGGTTGTCCAATCTAATCAAAATCTGCCCATTCTAACCTCTTCAGTGAATCCACAGCATTCCACAATATCCGGCAACCTTCCTTCAACAATTGAAGATAACAAACTTCCATGTTTTTGACAATCTTTAAAACCCGTTCAGAATTTCACTATTCTGACCTTGCGGTTGCGTCCGGAACAGTCCGTTTAGCTAGGACCAACCTTCGCTACACTTTCGGGGACCTCACTGAAAAAATATCCCCGAAAGTTGGGCCACACCATAATTTTCTGAAAACTTCTGGGCCAACTTGCAATTTTCAGAAGTTCAGAAAATATTCTATTCCAACAAAATATTTTATCCACTATACCTGACGTCATTTGCTACTTTGATCTTCTTTTTACAAAAAAATTCCATTTCAAAAATCTGACCATACGGATGTGTCCGGAATATTCCAAATAGTTGAAAAGTACTATTGGATCGTCAGAAATGGACTCCAAATGATTCAGATCAGGCTAAAACAATTTGGACGCTTTAGATCTGCGAATGCACCCCAGCCGCGTTGCACTGAATCACTCCTCCAGTGGCTGCACCTTCACCGCATAGCACTGGATCCCACCTCCTGCGGTTGCACCTTAGTCGCGTTGTACTGGATCATTCCACCTTGTGCTGACGTGGCAGATGACGTGGTGTTGACTGGCTGTCATGTGGCGCTGATTGGTTTTCCACGTGGCGATGACTGGACTGACATGCGGCGCAGACTAGACTGATGACGTGGCAGACACGTGGCCGCTCTGGCTAACGTGGTGCCATGTGGCGCTGGCGTGTCAATGACGTAGCGCCACGCGTCTCGTCTTCTTCCTCTGCCGTGCGTGTGACACGTGGACGCGACTGTAATGACGCGCCAATTCATCAAACAGCGCGCGGGGGCGCGTGCAGGTAGTGAGCCTTACACGCAAACTTTAGGGGGCGCATGAGAGTGCGTCCTTGCTTCTCCTATGCTCTGCTTTGCATTTATGGACTCCTCTCGTCGAGACCTTTCTCCTAGTATGCTCAAACTCAGATTTCGAGCAATTTGATTTCTGGACAGTTTCGAAAAACAATTTTTTTTTTGTTTCGAAAACGACCGACGAGGCTCTGATACCATTTGTTGGGGATCAGGGATCCCGCCTAAGACCTTATAGAAATCATACCAAGCAGAAACACACACCCACACTTAAGAAGACACCGTATTTAACGTGGTTCGACAACAAAGCCTACGTCCACGGGAGAGTAACCGGTTATCACTATAACACTAGAGAGATTACAGAAAGATTACAATAGAGAAGGGGCTCATACTCTCCTCACTCACCCACTCACCCATCTCCCTCGCTCACATCGAGAGAGACGGTCTTTTCTGCCTCACATCTCTCACTCTCTCTTGGTTTGCTCTCTTATTTCTCTCTATCCTTCAACTCTCCCCTTAACCTCTATTTATACACATTAAGAGAGATATTCTGAGTGGTCACCACCTATCCCTTCCACTAGCTCCATCCACTAGCTAGTGAGGTAGGTGAAGTGGGAGAACCACCTTCAAGCTAGTGGAGGAAATGGGTTCTCTATTGGAGCTCCTCACATGAGGTAAGATATGATATATCCAACACTTTAAATCCAATAACATGGTTTTTCACTTACTAAAGTGCATTCAAATCTTGTCGTAGGATGCTCGTAAGATCTTGTGACACGTTATTTGGCTTTTCATTCAATGGGCTTAAATTAAATACAAACTTTTTTCAAGTGGAATGGTGTGATTTGACTTATTTAAGAAGAAATGCAACTAATAAATGCAACATTACGTGGAAATTTATTTTAATCAAATTTAAATTTATTGGTAACCAAGGGGTGCCACTTGGGCTCAAAACCAGTTTATCTAAAAAATATTTTGATCATTAGATTATCTAATTTACTCTTTTTTGAAAAAAAAACAGAAAAGAAAAGGAGCATAACGTTAGTGTTTTTTCATACAGAAAATAAATGCTAAGAAGAAAGATTAATAGTGTTTGACACAAAAGTTTAGTTTGACGTTTTGCAATCTAGTATGGATTTACAAAACTGTCAATAGGCCTTTTGTGTTGTTCATCATTACAGATTAAGCATGTAGTCCCATTCTCAAGCTATAATAATTGTCTTGCCTAGTTAATGCTGGTAGATTTTTGTCCAGTAGAGTTAGAAGCTCTCGATACTTGTTTTTGTCATGCTTGGAAAATTCCTAATCCCAACACTAAAAAACCTGATGGATCTTCTAGCACTGTCACCTCCTATAATGGTGGAAATTCCTTTCACTGCCTCTAAAATAATATCTTTATATTTCTATTATAACATTGTAGTAGCAATACACCCTACATTTGAGTGATATACATAACAACGTGATTTATATGACAATGGGGGTTAGGGTTTGATATTGGAAGCAAAATGATGTTCTTTTAGACTGTACAAAAAGAGTTCATTTCACTTGGAAGACTAGTTGACAACTGTGGCTTACTTTTAGCCCATGGACAAAGAGTCCTTTAAAGTGTAGGAGGAACCAAAAACGAATAGCTTTTGTTAAAAAATTATTAGATGCTAAAATTATTGTGTCATTACCTATGTGCTATTTTTGACTAATTAGAAACTGTAACACACAAGGGAGTTATCTTTTGTTTCCTAAAATACTTGACGAAAGTGACTTAGCATGTCTTAGTCGTAAATTTTTTTAGGTGACTTAAGCATGTCTTAGTCGTAAAAATTTTTACTACATAGACAATTTTACACGATATTCTAGAATTATTGAATAATTACTCATATTTGCCAAAACATATCCTATTATGTGAAGTATGTGTGTTATTCCGTAATTTATTCTATGTATTAGTAAGGGCTCTGCTATTTTTGTTTTCCTGGATAGTTAAAGGGCAATCTATGTAGCGGGACAAAGAGGAACGTATACCCTTTGAGATCTTCTTCTTTTGCAACTTTAACAATGATAGACATAATATGGTATTCTCAACGATTTAATGTCAGACTGCTCATTTAAATTCTAATACTAACTTTAATCTACCAACAATCATTAATTCTAAGGTCTAGTAATGAGGACCCTTAGAGCATCCACAATGGACACACTAACCTGTGTGTTAGTGTCAAGTGCTAAGTTTTGGCTAATTGAGGGTATTGTTTGGGGCTGCAATAGAGTTCTTAGCGTGTGTGTTAGTGGTGTGTGTTAATTTGCTTATTATCTGCAGCTAGCGTTTTAGCTAGCGGAGGAGTGCATTTGTTTGTCTTACTGGTTGACCGGCCGGATGTCCGGCCGGTTGACTGGTCAACGACAATTTTTTTTTTTTTAACTTGTTGGGATTTTTTTTTTGGACTTGAAATTTTTGATTAAAATAAATTATTTATTTATTTTATTTATTATATACACACACATATATATATTTAACACACACCTTAATACATCCCTTAACACATCTATTGCACCACCACTCACTCTCTAAATTAACAAACTCTTAACACATCTTAACAAACATTTTTGGGCTCCACTTTTATTACTTTTTGTCATATAACACACCTTAATACACTTTTTTAACCATCCCATTGTGGATGCCCTTAGCTTTTACTTTAATTTTGGTTGTTTGTTTGTTTGTTTAATTTATCATTATCGATGTTTATCTCCATCAATATAATACTATAAAGCATTGACAAAACATTTTGTTGTTCTAAAGCCATAATATGCTTCATTTTTTTTTTGCAATCTTTGATGAGTAGTCCATCTATAATCTTGATCTAAATAATGATTACATATAACGACACCTCCAAAAAAAAAAACATTATTAAACTTGCCCACGTCTTCAGTTTATAAATTCATAAACTGTAGGTAATGTTAAATACAAGATGCACAATTTCTGGGATTAGGCTGGAGATGTGAATTGATGAATCAAGAATCACCGCAACAAACGAGCAAGTGTACTTTAGATGGGTCCA
The DNA here is from genome assembly GCF_004153795.1 of Camellia sinensis. NCBI lineage: Eukaryota > Viridiplantae > Streptophyta > Magnoliopsida > Ericales > Theaceae > Camellia > Camellia sinensis. The sequence goes on from NW_021024562.1 coordinate 1,528,655, forward strand.
ATTTGAGTACGAATTAGGAGGGCTCGCAAATCAAATTAAATTGGGTGGCCTCTCATCCACCATCCATCTGAACTTATGTCAATTAAAAAAAATCAATCTGCATCCATTCAAACCATTCTTTTTTTAAGACTCGTTGAGTAGAATATTCATGTAAAAATTCAAGATGATATAACCATCCATTTTTTATAATAAAAATGTGATTCAAACATATAACTATGGATATCTGATTATCCTAATTTTTTGTATGAACATTCTACTCAATGAATTCTAAAATCTAAACGATTTGAATTATCAAAGTCAGTCCCAAAATGAGCTCAACAAGTCCAAAATGTTGTCTTAAGTTGAAGGATTTATCAACTAGTCCTATTAACTGGACTTAAATACTTGTAAGTCTTGTTGAGTTTTTGAATGCACCAATAAATCCTACAATATCTATATTTCCCTCAGTAAATTTCTTGTTTTTATTATCTTCTCTCTCTTTCTTCCATTTTTCTAAAAAACTTTTCATCATCATCTTCTTCTTCTCTTTCTACCATTTTTCTATAGAGCTGATATCACAACCCAAACTCACCTCTATAGGCTTAGGTCACGAATGGCCAGTAATCCCGGATTACCTTTGACCTCAATGATAAAATCAATCATAATATAATAATGGGGCTTAGCGGAAGTAATAAAATAATATAAAAAGTAATCATTGAGCAGTGTATACATGCCAAAATCATAGATATTAAAAACCTTAAAGTCCATACAACTTATATACAATATCCCAAAGTTAGACTCCTCATATAGGCTTCGTTTGGGAAGTGGGATGGCTTTTTGGCTTTTCAACTTTTTTGGCTATTTTAGCCTGGGCTAAAAAGCTTGGTTTGGGAAGGGCTTTTTGGCTTTTTTAGTTTTTTTTTGTGAGAAAAGAGTGTAATGATTATGGGTTGGATGTGATGTTTTGTTTTTGTGACTAAAATAGCCTATTTTGTCTTTTGTAGCTAAAATAGCCAAAAAAATCCCAAATCCATCTTCCCAAACGGAGCCTATAACATCATCCAAACAAGTTCCAAAATATCCAAAGAAACAAAAAGCAAAACAAAAGAGGGTTAACGAGCTTTACTCCACTCGGGTCCAAGCACGCCCCTTCTTAGAGGCACTTTCCAAAATGGCTTCACAAGGGTAAATACCGAGGTTGCCTTAAGCTTGGCGTTCCACTTGCTCACCTACATATATATAAGGAAGAGGGGTGAGTTGAAGCCCAGTGAGTAATATCAGTATAAAGGTTTTATATGAATGAAATCCAGCATGTTACAAAATATATCTTTCGTTTCTGAAACAATTCATGTCAATAAATAAATCAATAAAATACAATCATATCAATCTCTTCTTTGTATTAGCAATAATCAATCATTCAATTTAGGTGGCACATCAAATAGAGTATCAAAGAGACAATGTGCCAAAGCCAATAGGACCACGCGGGACAATCCAATGAGACCATGATAGGTCAATCAATAATTCATAATTCAATGTGGACCATTAAGGTCTAACACCAGAGATATTTGTGTTTCAATTAATCCAATGGGCCATGGTATTTGTAATGCCCCGAAATAATTAACATTAACCCATTCCATATTAGTGCTATGCTTGATCAATAATCTCATAACTTCTATTCGTTATATCTTTGATCGTTACAAAAGATGACATATGCAATGTATATTCACCAATCCTAGATTTTGAATCTATAGCATATGGCATGGATACAGGTATAAAAAGAGAAATAAAACCAAGTAATGAAATACCTTAATGGCTATAACTTTCCAAGACGATACTTGGTTACAACAAAATGAGTTTAAACTCAATACAAGTAAAGCCTTGGGCTTAACAAAATAATTACATCAAGAAACCCAAAAAGCCTTAAACTCAAAGTCCTCCTAAGCTACGTCCTTAGTAGAAGCATATCATCAGCATCTGAAAGTTGTTTTCCACATAGGGTGAACACAATATATGAATCTTAGCAAAATTATAAGGTGAATGCACATGCATGCCTTTTGTCAAACATTTCTTGTTTTCCATCTCAAAACAATGTAATGCCAAATTATAAATCAACTCATGAAAATAATCTTTTTATAACAGAAAATAGGGTAGTGGTTACAATACACTGGGAATCTCTAGGAACATGTTTGCTAGTAAGCTATACAAGCACTACCAAAGCCATTTTACTGGTACTAACCGGAAGGATCGGCACCTTACCGCGCGGGTTTCTAGACTTTCACTAAGGACACGCAGACCAACATAATAAAACCACAACCACACCCCCTAACCAGATTTACCATAGTATTCACCTATTTTTCTCAAAAACCAATACATTTACAATGTTCAATATGAAATGATACTCAGTGCACAATGTGAGAGGAATTAGTTTAATTCAACCTAATCCCCATGCAACGTCTACAACAATCAAGACTATTCTCCACCGATAGCCCAAAACAGATATTTTTATTCAGAAGATAATTTCCAATCAAAAGACATTGATTTTTTTTTTCTGTCAATTACAATGGGAGTGATACTACATATCCAACTCCACTATCATCAACTTAAATATTGTTCCAATTTCACAATACCCAAAATCATTTTCTATTTTTCCTTTTTGCAATTCTAAACATCCAAACTTAGGCAAAATCCTCTTTTCTTACAAATTCAATTTAAAAAATATATATATATCCATCAATTTAACATATTTCAACCATAAACACATCTCCATAACCACTTTCAAGGACATATTTGGAAAACCCCCTCTTTTGATTCCAAACCCAAACCCTAGGTTTTTCCAAAAATCTCCAAATCAATACCCTTTTCAAGAGCAAATAACTAAGTTAAAAGTCATATCAAATAGTGAAAGAAATCCCTACCTCAAAGTAGAAGACACGAAGAAACGATGAGTAGAACTTGATGGAATCAAAAACACAAAATGCTCAGATTCAAATGAAGCCCTCGACGTGCTAAACGTTTTTCTCCAAAGGACTAAGGTAAAGAAACCCACGGATTGAGAGTATTTGGGGCTAGAAATGAGAACTAGAGAGAGTGTGTGTAGATCTAGGGTTTTGGAATGTTTAGAGAGAAAAAGTGATGAAAAAGTGACTAAGTATAGCTTTCTCTCGAACTAAAATACGCACATACCGCTTAAGCGCAAAAATGGTCGATCGAGCGAACAAGCAAAATTCTGGGCAACAACTCTTTGAAAAACTAACCTCTTAACCTGTTTCAAACACACCTAAAACTCCCAATAGCCAAACTTAGCAAGCAATAAGATGGAAATCGATGAGCAACAGTTAAGTACGTGGGTTCTGAGATCCAAAAGCAACAAATGGGTCAAGTCCAAACTAGAATCGTTATAATCTCCCCCCTTTAAAGAAAATGAAACAATTCCCACATCATCCAGATTTGTAATAGGGATACATCGAGTTTCTCAACACCAACTATCACAGTTCAATTTTCCTAAAACATATACAATGTTCATGTATATAGTATTTACAAAGTTTTCAACATAAGTTTCAAATATCAACAAATAGGTTCAGACACTTCTCAAGGACTTTTGCCTCACGCTCCTAAGTCGCCTCCTCAACCCCGTGGTGTTGCCAGAACACCTTAACAAATGGAATAGTCTTGCCTCGCAACACTTAGTCCTGAGAGTCTAAAACCCATACCAGTCTCTCTTCATACGAGGCATCCTCATCTACCTCTACTCGGTCCAATCCAACACGTATGAAGGATTAGGTTCATACTTTCGTAGCATACAGATATGAAACACATCATGAACCCCGAAAAGTTAGGGTGGCAAGGCCAAACAATAAACTACTTTTCTGATTTGCTCTAGAATCTCAAAAGGCCCAATAAATCTAGATAACAAGTTTTCGCTCGTTCCAAACCTCATTGAACCCCATCTCGATGATATCTTCAGGAACATGTGATCTCTTATCTTAAAAAACAAAGGTCTCCTCTACGGTTGGCATAGCTCTTCCAGCGACTGATTCGAAACCGATCTCTTACGGATGACTGCGAGCTTCACAGTTGTTTCTTGGACTAATTCAGGACCTAACATCGGCGAATCACCCACTTCGGCCCAACACACTAGAGATCTACATGGTCAGTCATACAAGGCCTCAAACGGCACCATACTAATACTCGCCTGAAAGATATTATTATAGGCAAACTCCACGAAAGGTAAATGCCTCTCCCACGACCTCTTAAAATCAATAAAACAACCTCGAAACATATCCTCTAAGATCTGAATGTTTCATTCGGACTGTCTATCAGTCTGAGGATGATAGGCGGTGCTAAACGTCAATCTAGTGCCCAAGGCATTGTTTTGGCTCTGCCACAATCGAGCCGTAAAATGAGGACCTCTATATGAAACAATAGTCACAGCATGTCCATAACATAAAGGTTGGCAAAATAATCTACCGAATCACTCGTGTGCATAGGTGCAAAGTGTGCTGACTTAATTAACCAGTCAACTATCACCCACACGACATCATTACCGCATTGAGTCCTCGGAAGACCCACAACAAAATCCATTAGGGCATGCTCCTGCTTCCACTCGACTACAGGTAAGGGTCGCAACAAACCCGCTGATCATTGATGTTCGACCTTCACTTGCCAACAAGTAGGGCACCTTGAAACAAACAAGGCTACGTCTCTCTTCATCCCCCTCCACCAAAACTGGTAGGTAAGATCATAGTAGATCTTCATGCCTCCCGGCTATACCTACAAGGTTTGAATGGTGAAACTCTCGAAGTACCTCCTCCTTTCAAGATTTTGGCACGCAAAGACGATCCAAATACCTCACACTCGAGTCAGAGTGCACGTTCAAGCCCTTTTCTACTTTCTCACTAGATATCTTCCCTCGGATAGCCTCCACCTCATGATCACCCCGCTATGTTTCTATAACTCGATTCACTAATGTAGGTTTTTCAAATACAGTAAACAAAATGGCCAACTCGACAGACTCGTCAAGATGCAAGTCAAACTTGCCAATAGTACGTAAAATCTCCCATTCCCAAATGGCAACACTAGCTATGTTGCTTACTATCTTCCTACTCAAAGTATCAGCCACTACATTGGCCTTTCTCGGGTGATAATGCAACTCAAAATCATAATCCTCCATAAACTTTATCCATCTCTTCTTCCTCAAATTTTGTGAAAATAGATACTTCAAACTCTTGTGATCGGAGAACACCTCAAACCTCTCACCATATAGGTAATGCCTCCAGATTTTTAAGGAAAAAATCATTGTCGCTAGTTCTAGGTTGTGAGTAGGATAGTTGCTCTCATGAGTTTTCAACTGCTGCGAACTGTAGGCTATCATTTTCCCTTCTTGCATCAACACACAACCCAAATCTTCCTGTGACGCATCACAAGGAAACTGAATAGCCCAAACCCCTCTCTAGAATAATCTATATTGGAGCAGTGGTAAGTCTATCCTTAAGCTATTGGAACGACTTTTCACAAGTCTCACTCCACACAAACTTCACCCATTTCCTTGTCAATCTAGTCAATGGTGAGGCCAATCTAGAGAAATCTTTCACAAAACGTCAGTAATACCCGACTAAGCCCACAAAACTCCGAATCTCAAAGGCATTCTTAGGTTGTTCCCGATCTTGCATTGCCTTTGTCTTGAAAGAGTCTACCGTCACTCCTTCTTCGGATACAACATGGCCTAGGAACTTAACTTCTTTTAACCAAAACTTACACTTCCCGAACTTAGCATAAAGACTATGTGCTCTAAGCAACTTAAGTACGACCCTCAAGTGTTCCTTGTGTTCCTCCTTGGAGGATGAGTAGATCAAGATGTCGTCAACAAAGAAAACCACCAAATAGTCTAAGAACTCACGGAAGATTCGATTCATCAAATCCATAAACAAAGCCGGTGCATTGGTTAACCCAAAAGGCATACTAAGAACTCATAGTGGCCGTACCGTGTACAAAATGCTATTTTCTGAATATCCTCCTCCTTCACCCTCAACTGATGATAACCCGATCTCAAATCAATCTTAGAAAAGCAACAAGACCCCTTCAACTGGTCAAACAAATCATATATGCAAAGTAATGGGTACTTGTTCTTAACAGTTACTCAGTTCAGCTTCCGGTAATCAATACACAATCACAAGGTGTCATCCTTTTTCTTAGCAAAGAGAGTCGATGCTCCCATGATGATGTACTAGGGCAAATGAAGCCCTTGTCTAACAGCTCTTGGAGTTGAATCTTCAACTCATGTAACTCAGCTGGTGCAAATCTACACGGTGCCATGGAAATCAGTCTGGTGCCAGACACTAAGTCAATGGAGAACTCAATTTCCCTGTGAGGTGGCAAACTAGTAAGATCCTCACGAAAGACATTTGGGTATTCACAAATTACCCTCGATAATTAACTCGGACCAGGTCACTCTTACTACCAAAGAGTGTCGCAAGAAGACAACTAAGCTCGCCCCTACCACGAGGGTTAAAAACCGGCGACAAGACTCTATTAGCTTGGTCCCCCAGAAAATAAAAATAGTCATTTCTCGAGGTGCACACCATATCTCTGATGGTAACAATCTATAGCACGGTACGAAGATAACCAATCCATACCCAATATGACATCGAAACTCGACATGTCTAGCAATACAAAAACAAAAGAAAGTCAACGACTGACAACTTCAATCTCACAACCACGACATCCACTGTCCAAGTCAACCTTACTCCTAACTGGAAACTCTACCCTAAGTGAAGACGCTAATTGAGCCACTTCTAACCCCAAGACTGATGCGAATACAAATGAAATAAAAGAATGAGATGCACCAGTATCAATTAACACATTGGCAACAGAATTGAATAACAGAAAGTTACCTCTCAAAACAAAGGGTGTTGGCAACTGATCTGGTGTAGTAACAGCATACACACATCCAGTAGGTCTCTGCTCCACCTGCTCACCCCTCGGAGCATAAGATTGACAAGCTGACTGAGCCAAAGAGGCTCTATGAGTGGTCCTTGAGGCCTGTACTGACTGGGTAGGCTGATGGCTTTGTGTCTACCTCGAACTAGATGCACCAAGTGTGCCACCTATCTAAGAAAAAAACCTCCTCAAGTGCCCCGATTGCTCACACTGATAACAGCTAGGCGACTGCTTTCTCCCCTGACTCTAGCTCTGTGAACAAGTCATAGACGGCGTAGACTGCTTCCCTCCTCCTCTTTGCGAGCAAACTAGAGACTTGTGGCCCAACTGACCACACTTAATGCAAGTGATCCCACCCTAACTACTCCTCCTTAAACCAGAACTCAGTACAGGAAAGGTGGATCTGAACTATGTTTCCTGGGACTGCTGTGGAGTGAAACCCCTCTGCCTCTTGTTGTCCCTCGTCTCTCCCTAAACTTCCTTACTCCTCTGTCTGGAGCCCCTCATTCTTTCCTTCTCCGTCTGAATCACAGTCTCTAAATGAGCTGTCGCCTCCACAGGATGACCGTAATCCCTAATCATAAAACCCACCACCTAGAAAAGGGGCATGGTCCTCAGCCTCTTTTAAAACTCAACACAACAACATTCCTCTGTCGCCACAAGCTCCAATGCAAATCTAAAAAGGTTAATAAAAGTTGCCTCGAACTCTGCTACAGGTGTGTTCAGTTGCTTGAGCTTCAAGAACTTGTAAGGTCTCGGTGTCCCACATCGGGAATGGAGAGGGAGTTTCTGGACTATAAAAGTAAAAACCTGACCTTTATATAGCATCGAGGCCTTTTCCCAGGTGGTGAAATCCCTAGCAAAACTCCCCAGTTAAGCGTGCTTAGGTTAGAGTAGTTCTGAGATGGGTGATCTACTAGGAAGAACAAATCCGTTCGGGTATGTCCCAAGGTGGACAATATCAATGACATGTGAAAGATTAGGGCGTTACAAATAGTATAAAAGCCGACTCTCTGGAGTGCCAAGTATGGGACCCTGGCATCTTTTGGTGCATGTGGGCGAGCTTTTGAGCTGACAGGCAACTACACGGGAACGTGCAGCCCTAAGGGGAGTGGATTGTAAGGTCCCGGTGTCCTACATTGGGAATGGAGGGGGAGTTCCTGGCTATAAAAGTTAAAACCTGGACCCTTATATAGCATCGAGGCCTTTTCCCAGGTGGTGAAATCCCTAGCAAAACTCCCCAGTTAAGCATGCTTAGGTTGGAGTAATTCTAAGATGGGTGACCCACTGGGAAGAACAAATCCGTGCGGGCATGGCCCAAAGCAGACAATATCGATGACATGTGAAGGGTTGGGGCGTTACAGAACTGATTCCCTCAACTTCTCCCTAGCAGTGGGAGGCAAGAACTTGTCCTAGAAGACGTTGACAAAGGCCTCCCAAGTCACCCCAATGCGTCCACGCGCATGCTTCCACCATTGACCCACATCACCCTTCAGTTGGAAGGATGCCAAGGTCACTCTTAAATTGTCGTCGTGATTGCCAAGCATCTCGAACGTCTTCACCATCTGCTCTAACCACTCATCTGCCTTTAGTGGCTCCTTCGAATATCCCCCAAAAACTTATCTGGATCCGACCAAAAGAACTCACTCTTCAGAAAAGACAGCCCCATCTCGATAGTATGAGCCTGGACTTGATTCTCAGCCTTGAGAATATCCATAGACTTCCGCAAAGCACCAGTCATTTCCCGGGCCAAACCGCCCACGGCTTGCTAACCAACTAGTTCGGTCACATTGGCCTGACTAACTCTATCCTCTTGTGCTGGAATTTCATCCGATAATAGCACCTCTTGCCGCCTAGGCCTACCACGCCTAACACCACCATGTCTACGTCCTGACATCCTAATAAAGGTAACATAACAAATTAGCACATTCACAAATGTGCCAAAGATAATTTACTCACGTCCTAATGCAGTGGACAACACATAATTCACTCCTCATAAACACTTAATCACATAACCACAAACAAATTTCCTTTCTAGATAGTGACTGTCCTGCGACATTGCCAGAGTTCCAATTAGAAATAGCAGTGATCAAGTGCTCTTCTAACAGGACTTCTAGAAATTCGTAGACCCAATTAATATCTAAGAAATTAAATCACATACTCAATTAGTCACATAAGCATGTCATCACATAGTATACCAGGTCTATTCCTAATATCATTTAGCAAAAGAACCCATTGTGGTAAAAATCACATCCCGCGATCCCAAAATATTCTAACCCAGTAGCTCTGATACCAAGTTGTAACACTCAGAAATAATTAGCATTCACCTATCCCATATTAGTGCTACATTTGATCAATAATCTCATAACTTCTATTCATTATATCTTTGATCGTTCCAAAAGATGACATATGCAATATATATTCACCAATTCTAGATTCTGAATCTATAGTATATAGCATGGATACCAGTGTAAAAACATAAATAAAATCAAGTAATAAAATGCCTTAATGGCTAAAACTTTCTAAGACGATGCTTAGTTACAACAAAATGAGTTTAAACTTAATACAAGTAAAGCCCTGGGCTTAACAAAATAATTACATCAAGAAACCAAAAGTGAAGCCTTAAGCTCAAAGTCCTCCCAAGCTACGTCATTGGTAGAGGTATATCATTAGCACTTGAAAGTTGTTTTCCACATAGGGTGAGCCATGACCCAATAGAGATACTCAAACACAGTATATGAATCTTAGCAAAATTATAAGGTGAATGCACATGCATGCCTTTTGTCAAACATTTCTCGTTTTCCATCCCAAAACAATATAATTCCAAATTATAAATCAACTCATGAAAATAATCCTTTTATAATAGAAAACAAGGCAGCGGATACAACACACTGGGAATCTCTAGGTATGTGTCTGCTAGTAAACTATACAAGCACTACCGAAACCATTTTGTCGGTACTAACCGAAAGGATCAACACCTAACCGCACGGGTTTCTGGACTTTCACCAAGGACGCCAACATAATAAAACCACAACCACACCCTAACCAAATTCACTACGGTCTTCACCCATTTTTCTCAAAAATCAATATATTTACAATGTTCAATATGAAATGATACTCAATGCACAATGTAGGAGGAATTAGTTTTAATTCAACCTAATCCTCATGCAACGTCTACAACAATCAAGTTATCCTCCACTGATAGCCCAAAACATATATTTCTATTCAGAAGATAATTTCTAATCAAAAAACATTGATTTTTTTTTTCTATCAATTACAATGGGAGTGATAGTACATATCCAACTCCACCATCATCATCAACTTAAACATTGTTCCAATTTCACAATGTCCAAAATCATTTTCTATTTTTCCTTTTTGCAATTCCAAGCATCCAAACTTAGGCAAAATCCTCTTTTCTTACAAATTCAATTTAAAAAAAAATATATCAATCAATTTAACATATTTCAATCATAAACACATCTCCACAACTACTTTCAAGGACACATTTGGAAAACCCCTTTTTTTATTCGAAAACCAAACCCTAGGTTTTTCCAAAAAAATCCCCAAATCAATATCATTTTCAAGAGCAAATAACTAAGTTAAAAATCATATAAAAGAGTCAAAGAAATTCTTACCTCAAAGTAGAAAACACGAAGAAACGATGAGTAGAACTTGACGATGTCAAAAACACAAAATGCTCAGATTAAAATGCAGCCCACAACGTGCTCAACGCTTTTTTCCAAAGGACTAGGGTAAGAAAACCCATAGATTGAGAGTATTTGGGGCTAGAAATGAGAACTAGAGGGAGTGTGTGTGTGGATCTAGGGTTTTGGAATGTTTAGAGAGAAAAAGAGATGAAAAAGTGACTAAGAATAGCTTCCTCTCACACTAATATACGCACAGACTGCTCGAGCGTAAGAATGGTCAATCTGTCGCGACAGATATAATAAGTGACACTGCTCGAGCCATCAAAACCACCGCTCGAGCGTACAATGACCCCCTCCTAGTAGTTCAGACCTACAAGAGATCGCTCGAGTGCAAGAAAGACCGCTCGAGGGTAGGAATGCTCGCTCAAGTGATCAAGCAACATTCTGGGCAACAACTATTTGAAAAACTAACCTCCAAACCTATTTGAAACATAACCAAACTCTCAATAGCCAAACTCAACAAGCAACAAGATGAAAATGCGATGAGCAACAGTTAAGTACGTGGGTTCTGAGATCCGAAAGCAACAAATGGGTCGATTCTAAACCAGAATTGTTATGGTATTGTTTCCCCCAAACAAGGGCCTATTAATCAATGGTCCATGGTATTGTTTCCCCCGGGCGAGGGCCTCACTAATGGATGCCATGATTATAATTTTAAAAAAAAATAACAAAATAGAATTCACAATACCATTCTTGAACGATTTCATAATACATTTCAAACATAGTTTTATAAAGACATAACTCATAGTGGGTTGAATCAATATTAGGCCTCGGACATCCACCTACACAATGCACATAACAATACACACATTGAAGCACAAGTCTCTATAAGCGTTCTATAATTCAATTTCCTTGTAGCGTGTTTCTAGTTCATTTCTTGTTAAGGATGTCTAAACAATGCTCAAAGATGCCTAAACCATGCCCATGGATGAAAGCATGCACATGACAATGTATTTCAAAAATGTTTAAAATAGGACAGTTCGCTCGAGCGCACCTTTGGTCACTCAAGCAGTGTGGCCTGTCTATAAAAGTACTAAATGGTCAAAATGTGTGATCGATAGTGGCTCGAGCCATGTAGAATAAACGAATAAGTCGAGTGGTAATTCGATCGATTGAGCCATGTGCATCGTGTTTGCAAAAATACTAGATACATACAAAGTGCGCTCGAGCGACAAATACTTTGTTTGAGCGGTAAGGTAGAATTCTGGAATTTCCAAAACAGGGTTCAAGTTCAACGACATGAGTTTCAATTCCCAAGTTTGCATGGCTCAAGATAATATGGATAAACACTTCATAAAACATGAATTCATGAAAATTTAGCAACCATGATCTCAAATTCTCTTTCAATTCTTCAAAGCAGGTCTCCAAATTCAAAGTTCTTGCCATGCATGTGTTGAATTTAACTCTTTCTTTTCAAATTATGCTCATATGAGATATGAAGTATAAAATTATGAAGGACCCTAAGGAACAACAAGCGTAAACCCATGCATGAATGAACTTGGAGGAAATCATGCTCAAAGATAGAGAATTATGCATGCATGTACCCAATTAACTCAATTCTTCTATGAATTAGTTGATTCCTTCATTTTCATAACAATTCCATGCAAATGATCCTACAGCTTGGTGAGTTCAATTTTTTTACATGAATTATCTTCATGAATTATGGTTAAAGATCATACCTAAAGCTTGAATTGAGGTTGAGTTAGCTAAATTCTTTCAATTCTCCCTTCAATTCTCTATAATTCTCCAAGTTCTCTCTCAAAGTTGAAGTCTCTCTCTCTTTATCTCTAATCTCAGCCAAAATGATGAAGAAAAATGAACTCATTAAGCTTATATTGCATATCTATAAGCTTAATTAGCTTAAGTTAATTAAGTGAGATTAAGGCTAGTTAATTAAGCTTAAGTATAATTAATCTAACTTAGTTTTAATTGATTTATTCTAATTATTTTGATCTGAATCAAATTTTAATTAAGCTTATCATATGGTTCTACATATTCCAACTAGCCTATTGGATTAGTCAATTTCAGTTTCTGAATCTGTTTGGGCCTTCAATTTTGAATTCTAGGCCGGTATTCTAACAGATAATTTACAAACAAACAAATAAGTATCACTTAAGCACATAATCATGCAAATATGTTCAACAAAATAATATATAAAAATAATATGGAGGTCGAGGTCGTCACAATACCACCACCATATAACGTTGCCACCACCACATCATCATTGTATACTACCACCTGTACCATCACAGATCTACACACCACCACATTCCTCCGTCACCGTCAATGCCACACACTTCTTACCATTGTCTTCTCTCTTTGTTTCCATCAGCAGTGACTTTTAGATATAGCTATTTTCAACTCAAATCTTCATCGTTGCCTTAAGAACCAGTCATTTTTTTATGCTGATTTGATCAGACATGGTAGCCGAAACTTTTACTAATTAGATCAAGTCTCTAGATATATGTTTGTGTGTGTGTTTGTGTGTGTGTGTGTGTGCATATTGATGGATCTCCATCAATATATTTGTAAAGATTCGGCTAAACACGATCTGTTATTTGTAAAATCTGGATATCAATGAATAAATTTACAATGATAAATTTATTAGTCTTTATTTTATTTCTTTTTTATATTTAAGTGTATTGTTGTGTTCTGTGAATGAATAAGCGAGTGAGTGCGTAGTGAGTATAAGTGTTAAAGTGAGAGGTAGTAATTGACTAAGTAGCCAGAAAAAATCTGATGAGTATTATCATTGATAAATTTATCACTAATATTTATTATCTTTCTCATACTTCTCCGTTTCTCTTGTTACTACTAGATCTGAGGAGGTGTTAGGAGTGGAAACATAATAGAGAATGATGTTGTTTTGCCTGAAAAAATGTCAGAAACTATTACGACCCAAACCTACCCCTAAAAGTTTCGGACATGACTGGCCTATACTTACGCGTCAAAACAAAATTTCCAACAAAAAATATTTTATTCACTAACAGGGCCCAAAATATTTTATTCATTTTTAAGTATTTCGGAGGGATAAAATATACATATTAATAGATTCAGAATGTCAAAAAGGATATCAGAAAGCAACAGAATTTTCTCCCAATTTTCGCACGTGCGGAGGTCTCTCACCGCACGTGCGAAGAGGTGTACTGCACGTGTAACCTCGCCTGTGCTTTTATTTCAAAATGCCAACCTTTGCCTCCTCTGTTTTCCATATGGGCAGCAGTGAGCCCTGCACGTGCGGCTGTGCATCCCGTATGTGCAGCCAAGAGCCCTGCACGTGTGGTCCTGTAGACAACCCATTTTTGACCGTCCTCAAGACTTGGACGTCACCGTTTGAACACTCGGTGATTATCCATATTTGTGTTCGTTTGGAGTTTTCGGAGGTCTCGGCTCGCGCGCCTTGCCTCAGGATCTCCGAACTCAACCGTTTAGTGTCTGGTTTCACACCAAACACTTGTGTTTTGCCTTGGAAAGGCAGGGAATGCCTTGTGAGGCATCCCCACACACAAAAGGCACAGAAAGGCAGGCTGAAGAGCACTGTTCATCATTCAAACTTCTGGACAACTGGGATACGGCAGAAGCAAACCACAAGAGTGTGAAATTACTGCTTTCATTGAGATCTGTTGGGTGTAACTGGTCCAAGGCAAGAACAGACTCAAAAGAAAGCAAAAAGACAAACGCAAAACAAGATAGTGATGTCGAGTTAACACCCGAATCACCCGACTCTTAACAAACAGGACTGACTCGAATACAATAACGACATACCGACTGGGACTCAACTACAACGAGACAGACTCAACAGACTGACTCGATATAGAAAAGACTGACTCAAAACAAAGAGACAGACTCAAAACACAGAACTGAACTCAATCCAAGCCAGAACGTACAAACCTAAATTCACAAATTGCCAAAACAGTGCGTGCCATACGCCACATCCGGAGTAAATTGAGCGCCGCAACGCAGGTGGTATCCTCGATAACGATCACATTATCCTCCACAAGTTCATTGGTCAAGTGTCGATAGACTTTGCAGGACTTGGTGCGGGGATGACCTTGTTGTCATATCAAATTTGTATCTCGTTGGCGGAGACGCGACGCACTGTCGGTAGTTCATGACCGGTCTGATTTAATGAAAGCACAGTACTTAGTCAGGTCATGTTTGGAGGGAGAGGGATCGGGTAGAGGCCGTTGCGCTAGGTTTCAGCATGTCTTTCCTGAGAGGACCCCAGGCTTTTAGACAAAGAACATATAGAGTGGGGTTGGAAACCCTCTTGCCTCGGGGTAGTAGATCTGGAAGTTCGGGGGTTTGAAATGGATTGCACCAACAAGGGGTGGCTGCTCTTGGTAGTGGTGGTTGGCGACCATGCCACTCGGAAGATCTTGATGCTTCCTGCGTCACCGGGTGGTCGCATTCGAACTGGGGTGGTAAACGCCCTCCTAGACTCTCCTTCTCCTGGTCAATGAGGCCCTTGCTTCATGCATCTCGAATCCTGTCTCCATCTCATACAATCTGAAAGCGTAGGAAGTGGGAGACACGATCATTTTCATGGCATAGTTCTGGGCTGGAGTGCGTTGCACAACCATCCGTAATCTGATTCCTTATCTGTTGGCCTAATTGGTACATCATTGAGCCTGCCCTCCAGAACCTCTTATGGGCCGAACGAATTCTAGATGAAGCTTCCTTAGGCTACTGCCCGTGTTCAAGATCGGGTCGTAATCATCGATTTGTTTATGTATTTTAATATTTGATGCGCACGAAGGCTAGCATCTTCTCCAACTTCTCTGACGTAATCCTCCAATTTTGATACCATGCGGCCGCTAACACCGACAGGGTCGGCCAAATAGTAGCTTCTGCCATTCTATAGGCCATGGCCATGCTGATGGACATCTAAAATAAGCGTAGGTGAACCAGGGATCCCCAGACCCGTCAAAACGATCATTTGTTATTCTTAACGATTATGGCAGCGTCAGGCTATGGTCAGTGTATCCGTTTCCAATGTCCGGAATGGACTTCACACCTTGAGATTTCTTGTGAAGCTTTTCAAGCTTGGCATTTTAATGCACGGGCTCCACCTCGCTCGAAGGAGAATCTGATTGGATTGATAGAGTGGGTGCCTTGTAGTTAGGCAGATCGGGGTGGAGCGCCGACTGAATGTCCGTATCATCTGGACATGGGTTGCTCCCACGATATGGGAACTCTTGGTGGGAGAGGACCTGGTGCGAGAAGATACTTCCAGTTTGCTGCTCAATCTGGCAATTGTTACTGCCCTGTTCGGGCTATGACCACAGCCTATGTGCTTTGATGCGGAGGAGAATTTGGCCTTGCACGGACGTGTCTCATTGTGCACCTTTTCATACTTACCTGGAGTATGGCGCAAACCATCTCTTCAACTCAAATACTGTTCTAATCTAACTGAGCAACCAGTAATTTGTGTCCGACAATAGCTCGGAATATCTCAGCCCGATCTGCTCAAAAGATCATTGATTTTGGTAGTTGTGTATGCGTGTGATTATGTGCCATGACTAGCTCTCTTAGCCCTGGATTACACTTGAAACTGGTCTATGATCCGACAAAAGTCTATCAGTAAAATCCAATGACTCGGGGAGATTATTGGAGCCCTTCTTAGAAGCATGGTTAGACTACGTGTGCAGAAAGAATAAACAGCGCAGCTCTCATGCCCAATTTCATCAGACAGGCATAGGCATAACTAAATAACTGTATCTACTACTGATCACTGTTCCCCAAGAATCATGCCCCAATCTGGTCTGCATACCCTATGATATATGATTCTCAAAATCTGATGCCGCAGCCTGTACCAGACGGCAAACTGATAATGATTCCTGTAGAGGCCAATCCAAAAAGACATAGCAAGCAATGAGAGCCAAAAAACCCTAGTTGGGCGTAGGGTTTCCTGTCCTATTTTGTCAGAACTAGCCGTTTCACTACGCATAGCTCAGCGTTCAAACAAACTATAATGGGGATAAGCAACCTGTCCTAGTTGGAATGTCACTATGGATTCGAGATATCTAGCTATGGTCGAACAAGTGTGCCCCGGTAATAAACGGTAGTTGTGTTCATACTGTCAGAGCCACTAACGGTCACCATTATGGATCATGCCTTGAAAGAGACAAGCCTTCCGGCAAACACCGTATCCAGGAAGGCAGATGGCAAAACGGTGTCCTAGGCGTACCAATGCAAAATGCAATGCAAGAGAGACACATAAATCAAATCAATAACAGGATATCACGAGTTCGACGTCAAGCTCTCTAAATCCCCAACGGGTGCCAGGAAAACTTGTAACAAGTCCGCAGGGACCCCGCAGTACAGTTCGGAACTCGAATCTTTTGTTACGCGGTTCTTAATCTTGAACGCAAAGAGTCCAAAATCCGGCAAATCGTTTTGAGAAATAGATTTTTCGAAAGAAGTGCCAAAATGGACGTACTATTGCACAGATACAGAGTCCGAGCACCTAAATATTTTTTTAATGGGAAATTTAGGAAACCCTGACTCGGGCCGAAGGCCACATGTCCTGTCATCACGGAGTTGTTCTCCTCGGGAGCTTTGGTCACATTGGGAGAGTACAGCTATGAGCACCCCCTTCCCGGTCGAAGACCGGGCTCTACTAACCATGATATCCGATTTGAAAACGTATATGTTTCTTATTCCATTATTAGCTAAATTACTAGTATATGCGCATCGCAGCAAACAAGTATAGACTAGATTGCCTTAATTTGGAAATAAGCATTGCATATCCGTTTGTTTTTGAAAAACAGTTGAATTTTGCTAACTCGCAAGTAGGCTAAAATACGGATTTCAACGAGTTGTTTCCAACTCCAAAACAATCGACCTCCCACCGGGCATTCAAACGTTTTATCTCCATATGCCTTAGCACATGCGTAAGCCATATGTCATGGCAACACTCACACACATGCGAGATGCGTAAAACAAAAAACTTATACATTCTACTCTATGCCCAAAACAATAAAACTAGTTAGCAAACAGCAATTGTCCAGTTCATTTTAGAATGGCTAATGCATGAGATGCAAAAAATGCAATCTAGACAGGCCCTCTAACCCATAAACATGGTATGTGAAATGCAACCAATTGAATTCACGTAATTCAGTTTTGGAATTTGAAGTACACAAATACAAGTTAGCGTGAATGTATACGAGGCCTGTGAGCAGCCAATAACAAATGCATTGAATGCACGCATGCATAGCATAAAGTAATGCTAATTTTAAAGATGCCCTAATTCTACCATCCTAAGCAGGTAAAAAAGGGCGAAGAAAAAGTGGGGATGGAAGACATATACCCACTCACCTACACTTATTACAGATTTGCCTCGCTCGGAGGTACAAATAATATTACAAATAATGAACTACGCAAGCTAATTAAATATTACAAATTCGACTAATTAAATCAATAAAACTAATTAATTAGAAAAAACAGAAACCGCCCTCGGAGAGGGGCCGAGAATAGACAGACGAGTGCATCGGCCTTTGCTCGGAAGTGCACCGCCATGCATAGTCTGCCTATTATGTCCTTCCTTTACTCCCTCTGGAGGTTGTTCAAAACCTCAGGAACTGCTTCCTATGGGACATGAGGGAATAGTAGCCATCGCGTGACATAGAATGGTCAACCAGGACGTTGTTTGCCATCGGCACAAAATGAACTGCTGTCGGTTGAAGAGAGATTGCCGGTCGGCACTTTGACCACTTGCCGGCGGGCAAAGTGTTCATTTATATGGTTTTTGTTTTGCGCAGAATCTGCAATTGGGAGAAGCAAGGAGGCAACGGCAAAAGCGATGGCAGCACAATTCAAGGCATATTATGCACGTCATTCATGTCCTTATCATGTTGTGACTCAAAGGGCGCATGTGTCTCGATCTCTCGGACCACCAATGCAACATATTCCATGGCATGATGGCCCCAATGTTGATTCAGTATGAACTTCATGTCAATTGAATGGCAGAAACCATCAAACAACTAGAGCCAATTCCTATCACCATCAAGGACAAGCATGCATGCGAGATGCAATGCAACCTAGGCATGCAAGCTAAGGAGCAACCATGGATGGCCAAGGTACTTATGCAAGCATACAGCAACATGAGAGCAATACCAATGGATGAAAAGATGGACTTACGCGAGACGATTTTAGGCAATCTAATTAGGCCTAAAACAAGGACAAAGTGACCAAATAAAAGACAAAACACATACACACATGCACATGTTAAAGGGCCACATCTTAGGCACAAATTGGACAACTCTCAAACACTTGAAAAGGAGGTATAACATGGGATAATGGCATGCAAAGTAAGCATTGAAATCCATGTTAAGGTGGATGTCAAACCAAAGCAACAAGATAGGCTAAAACTATTAGCATGCAAATGGTCCAAGTATGAAGCAAGTCAAGGGACTCGAACCATGCGTTAAGCCAACCAAGCCTCACAAGGCTAAGGAGACTTAAATAGAGTTCAAGGTCAGACCATAGAACCATGCAAAGGGACCTCCTTAGATGGCATCAAGTGGCTCAAAAATCAAGAGCATACACAAAGGCCAAAACATGGGGAATGCAAGTCAAGCTTTCAAAGCATCAATGAGACATCCAAGGCAAACATATAGGCATGCAAAGGGACTGAAATGACATGGAGGATGGTTTCCAAATCACCAAATCAATACAAAAATGTCATGCTATACATTCATGCACTTAGCCAACAAGCCGGAATGCAAAGAGGCTATATTAAGCATGCTAATCCGACCAAAAACAACATGGACAGACCTAAAAAATGGCAAAATATGCACAAAAGCTTCACAAGACTAAGCCTAAAACATGCTGAACTAAGGCTAACAACCTAAGGCATATCAAGGCAACACAAGGCATTACATGGTAGTATGCTAAGCATGCATGGTGTACCAAAACCAACAAAAAAACAGAGGCATAATATGACATAATAGGCACAAAAAAACAGCCAAGTCATTATGGTCAATACACACTCTAACATGGTGCTCCCTCAATAGGCCAAAAAATGGTCCATTTCAGGACAACAAGGAGAGGGGTGTGGCCTCATCCTTTGGAGACTTCAAGGCACCATCTCACCACTGAAATCCCTCAAGATTTCAAGTGTGAAGAGGCCCAACACCCAAAGTCTCGAAACTTGCACAAAATGGCTCAAATGGGCCTTTCAAGGCCTAAGAGGGGTCAAAACCCTCAAACCACAAAACACCCTTAATAAACATCAAGAGGCTAAAAACAGAACTTTTTTGAATTATACACCAAGCTCAAAAACGAATTTAAGACAGGTAAAATACAATGCAAAAATGGGGTAAAAAAGGGGTAAGATTCTCACCCTGAAGACCTCTTCAACAATGGTGCTCCAATAGCCCTCATTGGCTTGAATCCAGCTCCAAAACACTAAAATCAGTCCCTTAGAACCTCAGTAACAAAGGAAGGGTGAAACACTAGGTGTTTGGTGTGCAATAGTATGGACTAAAAACACAAATTAGCACACACAAGAGGGAAAAGAGAGAGATAATGTGTATCAAACCCTAAACCCTAGAACTCAAACCCTAAAAAATGGCTGTCTAAGCTCTCTAAAATATCTCAAGTGTCTAACCTTATGCAACCAGAGAGAGCCTCTTCTTTAATGGAACTTCTTGTCTTGGTAAAGCTTACAAGACAAGCTTCATAAGGGGAGATCCTCCATACACGTGTATGGAGGGAGCAAAAGCAAGACAGCTGTCTTAAATAATCTGTAAAAGCAGATGCACAGTAGTCGGCCAGCCAAAAATGCCATTTTGGCAAAAAAGATGCCGGCCGCAATAAAAGTGCCGACACTGCAACAATAGGAGTGGCCGACCGGTAACAAATGTGCCGATAGGCAACAAGAACCAGCCGGTGACCTCTAGCCACTGCCGGTGG